>JBBIGC010078776.1:0-10478 GCA_037576955.1 Lepidarchus adonis
CCGGCTTTATACACGTCAGCGTTACCTGTGACCTGTGTCAGCTGGCGGCCGGGGCGGGGTTTCGCGGGGACGCGCGCGCTCCGCTCCCATGCCCTCCGCGCTCTTGCTGATCGAGGGCGGGCAGTGGTCCACGGTCCTCTGACCGGGTCGAAACCCGTCCACGCTGTTAAAAAATTTATGAAAAATCCAAATAATTGGTCAAACCCAGGGCATTCTTGCTGTGAGGAGAAAGTGCTAAGCACTGCACTATTTTATTGACTGAGCAAATTTAAAAATATTTTCTCTGCCAAACAAATTGAACCACCGCAGACAAAGAACAGAGGCTTTATTGTAACATTTGATGTTACTTTGGTCTTTGTGTATCGAGTCATATTTATTTATATAGGACACAAGACAAGTGTGTACCAAAATGCTGCACAGTAAAATTAACAAAAGCAAAACATTTAAACAAAATTAAAGAGAAAATAAAAACATTTTAAAACAAATGTATATGATTTCTAAGAATAAAACAATAACAATACAAATAAATGCAACAACAACAACAACAACAACAATAATAATAAGAATAAGAATAAGAATAAGAATAAGAATAATAAGAATAACAAAACAACAAAGCAGTTAAAAAGAGTTAAAAAGCAGTTTAAAGCAGTGCAGAACAAACCAAGAGTGAACAGAAGATGAAATACAGTCTCTATAGTGATAAAAATGCCTAAAATAACAACCCCAAAGTGGAGGAGTGGGCACTTTTTAACAGCACCCAGGTAACCATGTAATGGGACACTACCTTACTCAAGGGTTCCTCAGTAGAACCCATGACCATCTGAGCATAAGGTCCCATTCTCTACAATCTGCAGATCAGATGATTATGAATAAGAATTACACATGTATTCAAGCACAGATTTGCGCTGTTGCCTCATGGTCCTTGGGTTGTCCACAGGTGTCTCTCTGTGTGGAGTGTACAAGGTCTCCATGTGTTTGCGTTGGTTTCCTCCACCCACTGTCCACATGCTTGTGCTTTAGGTTGACTGGCTACTCTAAATGACCTGTTAGAGAGGGTGTGTAAATAGTAGTCTGTATCTCTGTTGCCCTGTGATGGGTTGACCTCCTGTCCAGGGTAAAGAGAACTGGAATACAAATTCACCACATGGTCATGCAGCAAGTCCATGGAGAGGAGTCTGGTTGACTTGACATTTTGCACAGTATACCAGTTCCTTTACGTTTGCCAGTGAGGCGAGACCCCAACTGTTTCATTTTGTAGAGTTGAAATTAAACACGTTTCTCGTCCACCACAGCTGCATCCGAAAACATGTGCTCTGCGTGGTTTTCATTTCCTAAGAATGCTTCGAGAGTCGTCTCTGTTCCAGGGCCGGCGCCTGGAGAGAAGAATTGGTTTGGCATATGAATTCTGATGGAGTAGGTGGGTGAGTGAGGGCATTGGCAGTGATAATTTCAGTGACGCATGCTTTGTGACTACCCAGGTGACCTGATTGTAGACCTTGAAAACAAACAACAAAGCCTTAAAATCAATCCTCATCTGAACAAGGAGCCAGTGCAAAGAGGCCAAAACAAGAAAGTTGTGATCTTGCATATGAGTGCCAGTAAGGAGACGCAGTAGCATTTTGGATGAGGTAATGAGGCCTGAAATGAATTCCTTCATAAACGGCATTACGGTAATCATGATAAAGCATGCACAATCTTCTCAAAATCAAAATAAAATATGGAGATTAAAATGGAGTTAAGCTGAGCATCTAGTTTTAAAACTTTGTCTAATCTGACAGCAAGATTGGTTACAATAGGCTAAAGAAGTGGCTTTAAAGAGCCAAGCCCAAATTAGAAACATCATGGGCACTGCTGGGAACAAATATAATGACCTTGGTTTTATTTTCATTTAAATAAAACTAAATCGATGATTTCTTGGAAGCACTCAATTCCCACTATTTTGTTTAAATTTGCAAGTCTGCATAAAAATGGTAACCAATATGATACATTTTTAAAATAGCAGCAAGGGGAAGCAAATAAAGGGGGAACAGAATAGGTTCAAGAATTAAGCCCTGGGGAATGCCAGTGGTACTGAGGATGTAGCAGAACTTAGACATGTGCTTTGGAATGCTTTACACCTTTCCTCTTGTCTTCAGTTTAGTGAATGAGTATAATTCATTCACACTGTAGTGACAAATTTTTTAAAATAATGAAAGCTTTTAAATGTAAAAATAACAATAAAGCTAAAAGAAAAAGATTTATGATGCAAGAATTATATATTAATGTTGTGCACTATTTAATCAACTTCATCATGCTGTCATTAGTTAGTGATGAAGCCACAGTCGACTACACTTTCACAGCAAATGACTTGACTATGAAATGACACAGCCAACAGTTTAAGTACTAAAAATAGTTACGTTATTGTTTAGCTCCAAACTGTTTGGACTTTGCATGGAAACAGCATCACTAATGGTCATATTTTATGATTTAGCACAGTGGCCCCCAACCTTTTTGTCACCATACACCGGTTTCATTTCGGATTAGGCGTTATAGTCTGCATAACCAAGTAATATAATAAAATGTTAAATAAATATTTACATTATTAAACAGTAAAATAAATAAAGTGACATCTCAATGTGAATTTTTATAACAAAAGTTGACAGACACAAAGCAGCAGGAAATGGCAAGAGCCATTCACAACTGTGGTGTATGATTGTGTCTCCACCAATCACATTGGTGATGTGTGCTTGAAGATGGGCCCTCAGATAGAGCACTAGTTTAACCCTCTGTTTTCCAAAACGCACTAAATGCCATGGATTGAGATTGTACATTTCAAGAAATGGTAAAGATTTGTTTAAATAAAAAAATAAAACAAATACATAAACAAAAGCCATTATAACAAGAGAAATATATGGACAGGTATTAACCAATGAAATAAATTAACCAAGATAGGCTTAGCATATTTAGACTTGATCTTAAACACTTCAAGCTACAAGTGACTAAGTTTGAACTGAATGCTCAGACTGTAGATATATTTGCTAATATTTCCACACAGCAGAACAATTGTGGTATATTTAACAGCTGTGTTGCAGCAATTAGAACATGAACACAATGCAGAACTGGGCAAGATGACCTGGTCGGAACTTAAAAACCAACAGACTTTACAATTATATGCAAAGTCAAGCTATTTACTGAAAGCCACTGTAAAGCTATTGCACACAAATGGAGCACCAAAGTTTCACCCCCAAATAGCAATAAATAAATAAATAAATATATCCAATCAAACCATGTCACATTTTTTGTATTTTGCATTTTAGACTGAAGAAAATCAAAAATTTCATATGTATTAGCTGTCTGTCCAAGCACAAAAAGATCAAGGTGGTCAAGTTTCAATATGAGTCAAGAGAGGTGGGTTTTAGCACAAAGAGGCAGACTGTATCCTATATTAAGCCAACATTCTTAAATTAAAAATGATCAGCTATTGTTTACAGTTTGTAGTTCTTAAATATTCAAGAGCTATTAAACATAGGAATGTTCAACTTTAATGCCTGCCATCTCAATTACTTTGGAAGGTACAGAGATGACATCATCAATAATTTGACCCTAAAAATTGGCTCGTAGAAGACAAGAGTCAAGTCAAGTCAATTTATTTTGACTTGATAAATTTTTTACACCTGACGTGGTCACAAAGCAGCTTCACAGAATCCGGGTCCGAGACCCTAACAAGCAAGCCAAAGGCGATAGAGACAAAGAAAACTCCCTAAACTGTAGGAACTTTAAGAAATCTTGGGAGGAACCAAGGCTCAGAAGGGGAGCCCATCCTTCACTAGTCAACGCCAGAGAATGTTAATAGACAGAGAATATAAATTAATAATTAAAAGCTAGGAGTAGCAATGAGTCCTGTCTGAAGTGAATGGGTTCCAGCATAACAGGATTGGTCTGCATCAGAATGGTCCAGACAGCAATGTGGAACAGGATCACTGGTATCTCAGAGTAGCCTAACAGACACAGAGTGAGACAGAGAAAGGGGGGGAGAAGGAGGGAGGAAGAAAGAGAGAGAGAGGCATGCTCAATGTTGCAGGTGATGAAGAATGATGGACATTGTGGTCTGAGTGTGGGAGCTCCAGGAAGACTCTGTATGAAAGCACAGCTAAAGGGGAGAGCCAGGAGGAAGCACAGACATGAGGGCATCCTGGGACGTAAAGCAGCCAATCACTAAACCATCAACAACTCCAAGTAAACATGTCAGACTAGGGGGCAACATTTCAGTGTAACGGAAAAAATAATGTCTAAGTATCTTCTGGATTTACCCCTTGTAAATAAATTATCAATAAACAATAAAGCAGCAGAGCATGAGTATGTTCTCCTGAATTACTTCACTATAACGTTGCTTTTGCCAATAAAAAAAAGAACATCTTGCAGGTCAAAACTTAAGAAAAGTCTTTAATGTCTTCATAGTAAATAAAATCTGCACTATACATTGACTATGGTACTTGGGAACCGTTGCATCCAATAATCATGGATCAGTATGTATAGCCCTAATGTAGGCGTAATTCACACCCTAATGAAATACATAGCCATGTTGATTCTTCATGTAAGAACACAGGTGCAAACAAGTCAACACGTCTTGTTTAACAGAATCTAGATAAACAGGCTTTAAAAAGTCAAGACTGTTTGGTATTTTTTAGCAAAATTTTTCTCGACCAAACTGATTATTTTCTACACACACACACAAAAAATATTTTGACAAGCCTTGTCTTGGTCTTCCTGGTCTTCTGTCATGTTTTGTTACCCATGTGTCTTTGCTTATGTTTCATCCTGGTGCTCTTTGCCCAGCCTAAGCCTTGTCCTCAACTGTGTCTAGTTCTATGTCTTCTCCCATTCCCAAGTGTTCTGTGTTTTACCTTGCCTTGGATGACCCTATTATTAATGTCTCCATGCTCGTGCAGCTTTCTCAGTTTTGTGTGTGTGATATAAGTTCAATATCTCGTGTTTATTTTTTTTAATTTAATAAAACCTTGAAACGTCTCACAACACACAATTACTTCCACAAATTGTTAAATTAAACATTTTCTGCTTACAAACAAATATGAAGCAGAAATTCTGATAATATATGTTTAAAGTAAATGAAATATATGTAAACACGAATTATTTTGCTGATGTCTGTAGAAGGTCCTCGTCTTCATGCTGAGTGACCAGTTGCAATGGCTACAAATTTGAGTTTATCTCTATGTAAATGAGCAGTGGTAGAGTTGTGCAATAGCCAATCAGAGGGCAGATGTGTTCCTCTTATATTCTTTAACCATTTCTTAAACTTACTGTCTGATATGTCCTGGCTGTGTTCCAAATCTAAGAGCTCTATAAACACTATATTAACAAATGCATTTTATTGGTTGTGCACCATTTGACATGCTACTTACAGTAGTAGTGTGCAGGCTGGGATGCAGCTGTTATTGGCAGTGCTACTTTACAGTTTTTGGTGAAATGGTAAAGTTTGAAGAAAGATTGCACAATTTATAGGACAATAAATTCCAACCCAAACAAAACTTTCACCGGTAATGCCCCTAATTCATGAGCTCCAATATTTCCTTGGTGTCAGAAAAAAACTTTAAAGTATTTACAAAACTGCAACTTTAAGAGAAATGCATAAATCCATCTTAACTTAACTAATGGAGGTGAATGTAACATAAAGTAATTCAGAAGCATTTCTACAGCTCCATTTATCATGATATTTTGACTCAATGTAAACATCACCTGGTGTTGTCAAATTTTGGTTTTATTTTATTATATGGACTGGCTCTTGAGTCCTGACTATGGTAAAGAAATGCCTCAAGGTTGATTGTGTAATGATTCCCATAGGTTTTGTCAAGTCACGTGTTATCTGTTTTCTGCTCCCCCGTCCAGATGTACTTCTTCTACCCCATGGAACATCCCCTGTATTTTGTATGTATCTCCTTCTTATGTTTATGTCAGTTCTCATTTTCATTAAAAACTAACAAATAGTTATTAATACTACAAAAAATTATAGTCATCTTAAAGCTAATATGGAAAAATTAGTCTAATTATATATTATCACTAATGTTTGAGTAATGTTGTAGTAGTTTGGAAAAATACCATGATATTACACTACCGCTGGTAATGAGTATGAAAAAGGGTTTGTATATATTCCGCAAGGGCCATTTTCCTCTAAATGTAGCCACTAATTACGCTATACGTTACGAGTGGTGTGCATGAGCTGAAAATGGTAAAGGCCATTAAAATGGTCTCAATTACCAGGCTGAGTCACGAGAACGTAGGTAAATTGGAGACAGCAGAGTATTTGTAAAAATAACACTTTCTAATCATCTCTAATGCAGGGCCTCTTCGTTGGACTCTCGACTTGCTGTGGTTAGCTGCTAGAATGCAAAAGCTGGGGCCAAAAATCACAAATATTGAGCATCTCGCCAACAGGCCTTTTTCGAGTGAGTCATGCAGGACTGCTTGTAACGTGATAGAAGCCCTAGTTATCCTGTGAAAGAAAAATATGCACCTATTAAGCTTAGAAGTAATTAACTCTGCCTTATCCCATGCTCTGCCATTGGTCGGTTGATTTATAAAGGAAACACTTTTCTTTGTGGCCAGCAGAAGTTTCTAATTGGCGTCTAAGTAGCCTGTCTTTACCAAGGAAGTTGGTGGGAATGGCTCTATGATTAGAAGCAAAGACAGGCACAGGTTGGTGGTTTACGTTAGGACAAACAGATTGTGAGGTTAAGGTTTGAAAGTTCCTGTTCCTTGCTGCCCACCGCATTGTATTAGTGGAAACACGTGAGCCTGAAAGGTGAGGACCAGACTATTAAGGTTAACATAAGCATAGAAGCTGAAGCCTGTAATCTGCAGAGTAAGTCTGTTCTTCAGTGGCGTGTTGTTGCGGTTTTGTGGCCCTGTTGATTCTTCTGCTATTCTCACCCGGCCCAGAGCAGCCCTGGGGGGAAACATGTGCGAGCCAAATGTGCCTCCAGTGAACTGCGAGCAGGGCGCTAAGCCGCAGAGCACAGAGCCGAGCTTCTGCATACTCTCAGAAACATCTTATAAAAGAGAAAGGCGAGGGGAGGCCAGAGGAATTACGCTGATGTCCACCATCAGACTTGAGAAGCTGAGACGTTGCTGGTATAGGACTTGATACATGGTATAGTCTTTGGGAATCTATATCTGTGATAGCTTTTTAACCCTATGCAAAAAGTTTTTCCCTGGTTTACAATTTAAGCTGTTTCATAGCAAAATAATAAAATAAAATAAAATAAAATAATATTTAAAATATCACTTTATAATATCCTTTAAATTTGATGAAGAATGACAGAGACAGAGCTGGAACACATTGTTCCTCCACCCTCTGATGCAGTATTAGTACAGTACTGTAGAGCAGGAAGTTGTACTGTATATGGAGATCACAATGTGGAGGAAAAGGGCAGAAACAAAGACACACAGTGAGAGAATGAGCAGAACATTAGAAGAACTCAGCAGAAGATTCAATAGCAGTACAGTCTCCAGACTTCAGCTCCATCCAGCTGGTTTGGGATGAACAGGACAGAATAGGTTAAAAGTATAGCTTTAAAACTGTTGGCACCTCTTGAAAACCTTCTCATGAACTTTAAGGACTTAATTTATTTCTTTTGCTTCAGGGAAGCTGTAAGTTAAGCAGGTCCCTTTTTCCTGAAAATGAAAAAAATAGAAACATGCCCATCAAATTGAAATGGTTTTAAAAATTATTTTGGTGACTTTTTTACTTCACCATCTGCTTAGATTACCAGTAAACACTAGAAAAATTGAGCGCTCTTGACTGGTAGTCTATATATGTAAAGTAAATGGATTAACTGTCTCACTCAGAAATCTCTCCAGGTTGAAACACCCCTCATAACTTCAACACAAATGAATGAATCTATAGGCCAAATAAATGGATTCATAAATGCAGAGGTTTAGTTTTTTGTTGTTGGGTTTTTGGTTAAAATCAAATGGGCTCTTAGTCCACATATAGAGACTCCATGGACTGAAGAAAGGATGGTATATTTTGAAATTTTAACTACACGGATGCTTTAAATATTTCATTGAAAAAGATGTTTTGTGGTCTCACTTACTACTTTTATTGTAAAATAGCATAGCTCATATTGAGCATAAAATATTCCCCTTATATTTGGGATGTCATGTAAATATGCAGTAACCAATAATACTTTAATAATTAAAATAAATAAATAATAATACATTTAAATTATTACTGTCTTATTACTATGTGATGTTTTGTCCAAAATGATGTCTCCATCACTTGCATAAAACTGTTTATATGTTGATAAATCAATGAGACCATGACTGGGGCTTTAAATAACCAAATAAGAGGCCTCGAGTTTAGTGAGTTACCATGAACTGGTGAAGCATGCTTCTAATTAACTGGCCCCATTTCCCCATTTCAAAAAGTGACCTCTTGACTGCCATTCTGCTACTTAGGATTACAGCAACTGGATCAAATTTAACGTCAGCTTATTAGGAGACCTACAATCAACATGTCTATAATTAAAGCCTTTTTAGAAGGATATTTAAATCTTTAAAATACATTTCAGGGAGAGTTGCCACACCCAGTGCAACAAAAATATTTTTTTGCTGGTTTTCAAGAAACAGCATTAATTCTACAGACATATACACTTGCAGTAAGGTAACGTAAACATTTTGCAAAAATATTTGACATTTTTTTAAAAATACGATGCAAAACATTAACTGGGTCATCAGAGTATGATAAATCAGTACGTCTGTTAATATGACCTATTATATGGCAATTGCATAATTGTAAAAGATTCAATTCAAAGTCATGCAAACAGTTATAAATATTTGTACATTTTTGCGACTGCTATAATTAAGTGGTAAGCTGGTAGAATCAGTGTGAATTATCTTACATGGCCCTACTGTGACATAAAATATAGCTCAAAGAATCCAGACATGCCTTGTAATTAGTGAATTCAGCTTCTTCATGCTCCATTGCTGACACAGGGGTTCAGTTGTGCACACACAGCTTCATTAAAAAAAATTTCGCCCAGCTTTAAGCTGTGGAGCAGTGGAACTGCATTCTCTTGAGCTGGAGTAGTGGTTGTGATCCATCGCTCTTCTTGCTGAACCAAACCATATTCAATGTGTAGTACAAAACCATCCCAGAAAAGTGAAGACAAACTCCCTACAAATGATTTTCAGGATTTAAGAATGGGGAACAATTCCTTCCCCAAGGCCATCAGACTCATAACTGAGATCAAAAACTGAAATTCAGACATAAACACACCCCTAAACTTAACTGCCACGTTCAAAACAACTGTAATATCTCCTTATTACCCTTTCATGAATTCTCCAAACCACTTATCATTTGAGTCATGGGGAAACTAGAGCCAGTCCCAGCTGATCATGGGCACAAGGCAGGGTTCAGCCTTGCAGTCGTTTGATCTTCATATCCTGTTTACCAGAGGAACAGAAGATCTTTCAACAGAAAAACGATCCTAAGCACACTAACCAATCCATTACAACTATTTAAAAAGTTTCTTGAAGCACATTGAAATGATGTGTGGAGTTTCAAAGCAATGAGCAGACTGTTTGATGTAAAAATAATTATCCAAGAACCCCAGTTTTATTACATGATCAGCAGGTTGAACAGGAGGTGGACTTTTCTGCAGGAAAATGATCCTAAGCACACTAGCAAATCCACTATGGAATGACTCAAAAAGAAGAAAGGATTAAATGCTGTGTATAATTTGAATCTGAGGAAAGTATGTGCAAGAAAACTCTCAGCAGAAGAATTTTGCATGGATATGTGTTGAAATATATTAGCAAGCCAGTGTCAGAGAGTGGTATCATCACAGGACTGAATGACTCCAGATCTTTGCCTTCCAGCCAAACAGGTCGGTGGACGATGGAGTGAATATGGGGCTGCATTACATCCAGCAACATCTCGACCGCCTAGGAACTTATGCCAGGATCCTGTTTGTGGACTTTAGTTCGGGCCTTTAAAAGGAGCCCCGACTATTATGACAAGTTACTCTGAATATGTTACAAATTACCTCCGATTCATAAAAGTATACTTGAAAATAACTACAATGTTTTCGTTATTCATTAAAACTTTGTGGTTTATAACTGTTTTGGAGCCATGGGTGCGGCCATGTTTTTGCGCACACAATGCATTCTGGGACGATGACGTGTAGCGGTTGTAGCGGCATTTTCGTTTGGGACACCGGAGAGGAAATACATGCCGCATTGTGCAGCTTTTGGTTGAAATTATCAGTCGAAGGGCAACAAAGGAACAGATGTAAGTCTGCAAAACTTTCCTCATGAGAAAATATAGACCAGAGGTGTCAAAAGTAATCACATTCATTACTCAGGTAGAAGTACAGATACTAGGGTTTAAAAATTCTGTAGAAGTTGAAGTATCAAGTCCAGCTTTTTACTCAAGTAAAAGTGTAAAAGTACTGGTTGCAAAACTACTTAAAGTATAAAAG
>JBBIGC010078797.1:0-10478 GCA_037576955.1 Lepidarchus adonis
ATACACACAGAGTGGTGGAAATAATTATTTGAAGTTTGTTATTTTAACAGTGAGAGAAAAAGAAAAAGAAAATCTAGAAAATCACATTAAATGAAATATATATATTGATTTGCATTTAAATAAAAACTTGGTGTACTTGGTGACAAAACCCTTGTTGGCAGCACTGAGGTCAAACACTTGTTGTAGTTGATGAGCAGGTTTGCGCAGGAGGACATTTGCTCCACTCCACTTTGCAGATCAGCTCTAAATCATTAAGGTTTTGAGGCTGTCGCTTGGCAACTCGAAGCTTCAGCTCCCTCCACAGTTTTTCGATGGTACTAAGGTCCAGAGACTGGCTAGGCCACTTCATGACCTTAATGCGCTTCTTCTTGAGCCACTCATTTATTGCCTTGGCTTCCCAAAGCATAATGAATTGAGTTCTTGGGGTCATAGTCTGCATTTTCTGTGAGTTGATTTAAGGCCAAAGAGCTCGATTTTTGTATCATCTGACCACAGAATCTTCTCCCAAGCACTTTCTGAATCATTTAGGTGTTCATTGGCAAACTTCTGACGGGCCTTCTTGAGCAGAGGGTCTTTACGGGCACTGCAGGATTTTATTTCATTTTGGCGTAGTGTGTTACCAATGGTTTTCTTGGTGACTGTGGTCCCAACTGCTTTGAGATCATTGAAAAGCTTCTCCTGAGTAGTTCTAGGCTGATCTCTCACCTTTCTCATGATCATCCTCATCCCACGAGGTGAGATCTTGCATGGAGCTCCAGACTGAGGTTGACTGATGGTCATTTTGTGTTTCTTCCACTTTCGAACAGTTTCACCAGCAGTTGTCTCCTTCTTACTAGGTTTTTGCTTATGGTTCTGTAGCCCATTCCAGTCTTGTGCAGGGCTACAATCTTGTACCTGACATCCTTAGACAGCTCTTTGGTCTTGCCCATGATGGAGAGGTCGGAGTCTGATTGGTTGAGTGTGTGGACAGATGTCTTTTATACAGGTGACTAGTTTAGACAAGTGTCTTTAATGTGGACGCCAAGTTGAAATTAGGAGAATCTAATCGCTCTGTGGGAGCCACAACTCTTAATGGTTGGTAGAGGATCAAATACTTATTTCACTCAATGAAATGCAAATCAATTCATATATTTTATATAATCTGATTTTCTGTCATTCTCACTGTTAAAATAATAAACCTACCATTAAAATTATAGACTGTTCATTTCTTTGTCAAACGTACAAAATCAATGAGGGGTCAAATAATTGTTTCCTCCACTGTATATACAGTCAGACCTCATTAGCTCGTCCCTATCGATCTGGGCCCTAAATTTGGCGAGAGGCAGCGTTGGCAAGCTTTTTTATAACGGGTTAAAAAGACCCCTGAACTTTGACCACCAATGACTTGACTCGTTACACTGCACCTGGACTTGAAACAACACAATCAACCGTTTAGCACCGAAAATCATTCAAATTCTAGTTCAGATCCAAACTGTTTGGCTTTTTCACATAAAACAGCATCAGTAATGGTCGCATTTTGCATTTTGCAAACGAAAACCACATTTCCAGCACCGCGTCATGCTCAGCATGAAGCATTTTTACTCACTTGAGACGTTCCGCCATTTTAGCTTTTGTCGGAGAGAATGTCGCCACCTGGCAACAGGCTGTTGAAATCGAGCAGTAAAAGCGTCAATGATATCCTGCTGTGTCTGCTTTGCTAGTTATTGACTCATTTTTGACTATTGACTATTAACTCACTAGTTAGAGAATGACTTTCATTTACTAGACATTTTAAGTGTATTTCACAAACTTGTACACAAACTCAGATTTGAAGCTGGTCACAATTGCGGAAAAGGAGCTTGGATAGGACCAACCAACGAGCCGTCAGTCACACAGCAGTGTTTCCTCTGTTGATTGGTCCAGACACCAACCAAACCGAGGCTGCATCAGTGATTGGTCAATCAAACATTAGTGTCGCCCACCCAACAACAGCAACAACAGCAACAGCAGCAACAGCAGCAACAGCGACCTATAGAATTAGCACGACTGAGCACGTTCTAAGCTACAGGGCTAACATGTACCCAAGTTTGGCGAACTATAGATGGAGAAATGCATACACCTGACACTTGGCGAGGGGTGAGATTGGCGGCTTAACGAGGTAAATAGCATAGAAGGAAATCTGTCTTGCAGCCTTTCATGGAAAAAGGTGGGTTTGGCAAGATAACGGGGGGTAAGCTAACAGGGTTTGACTGTATAGTGCTTTTCTTGAACCCTTGGCCACTTATTTTTGTCTAAAAACATTAGAAATATAAAACCGATAAAGCAAAATGACCACATTTTATCTTATGAACCATCTGTAGTTGTTCGGATAGGTGTCCTGCTGTCATTTTTCACAATAATGACAGTATATTTCTCACCCCTACCTCAAAGTAAGACTGCAAAAGCGTATCTTCTTGTACACTGGTGCCTGTCTCTCCATTCTTACACTCCATTACCTCAAACTGGGGTGTATAGTGCCTTTGCCTCATTCCTTACCAAGAGAAAATGCCTCGTTGCTTTATGGAGATGCACTTTTATGAGGAAACAAAGTGTCCCACTGCTTTTGAGCACTTACAGAAACACTTCAACTTCCACACGGCGGGCCACAGCAAGAGCAAAGACCAACGACTGTAAATAATGTCTGTTTTTATATTCTATTAAGGATTCTTCTTTATAGTCTTTAATTTATAGTTTTTCATAATTCAGGAGATAAAATGTAAGCAAAGTCATCTGGAGTTATTTGATATGAGTGTGTTAATTCTACAGAAGTGAACTGACTTCAGAATGGAACCAGGGGTCACATGTCTACAGTTTTTAGGTCAAAACCACTGCAATAATAAATACGAAGGTCCTCGACATACGTCAGAGTTTCATTACTCCAAGTCAAAACCCACTTAAATAGGCACCTACGTGTGCAATATCCTTGGGTCATTCCTCTGTCTGTCCACCAGAGGGAGACACTCACACGCAGAGGTTCTGTTTTGCCCTTTTCTGAGCGTTTTATTATATCTACTTTCACTTTTACGCCATAAAAATTGTTAAAATTTGGGGGGGGGCAGCGACATAACCACAAAATTCCATATGTTGAGTATGACGCAATGTTGATGACCCCTGTATACACATTACTGTGCAAAAGTCTTTATCAGCAGTGTATTTCTGCAGCAAAATCACAAGTTCTTACTTAAATAAATGCAAAAAACAACTAAAAATAAAATCAAAATGAGTTAGATTTCTGATTGAGCCCAAACCAGGGATTTAATGGTCACTACAGATAATTCCGGGCTCAACGAAGAAAACTCTGGAAATGGTAACCCAACACATTGACAGCCATGTACTGTTCACTGTATTTATTGTATTTGTATCGATTCTAATATTAGTAACCAAAAAAATAAACAATAAAAACTTCTTAACTTCTTACATACTCTTAAATGTACAATTTTCAGACTTTTCACAGTACTGTGGGTGTGTGTTGTTTGTTCTTACAGTGGTTCTGGCCCTAAAACACATTTATTTTAACTTTCTATGTAGGAAAGCACAGAAAAACACAGGCCTTAAGCTTTTTAGACATCTGGTTCCATTCACCACCACTGTAAACAATTCTGACTTGGTAGTTTTTTTACAGCATCAACATCAAACCACTCTGAACAATTTTCTTCACATCTCATCCATTGAAGTGGACATGTTCTATAACCGAGATGTAAAGCAGCCTTGATGTGCCCTACAGCTGTGTTTAATGTGGAATGGACCACTGAAGCACATTGAAACAATGATGGACACAAATATATTTATATGCGGATCAGAAACACATACATATATGGATTGTTTGTTAAAAGATCAAACTAAATGACTTTGTAATAATACTATTTTAGTGTATTTCATTGACAAAGGCATTTTGCTATATTCCAGACAGATGTATCACTCTTGTCTATGGACTAATCATATTTTATGCATGATGGATGTGTTATTGTTTGTTCTTTTTTTATGCATATTCAAACAGTTATTATGCTAAGTATGTCATTGGATGCATAAAACAGGAGTTATATACAGGAAATAGTTTTTTTTTTCTTTGTGGACTTTTTAATTATGTTTTTTATGACTTCCAGCTGCAATATTGTATTTTTATACTGCATTTCAGACAGTTTTATTTTTAAAAATTACAGTTGTTTTCTATATTGTGTCTAAATTGTGTGCTAGGTTTGTGTTTGATGGGAATTCTTTACAGTGGATAGAAACCATGATGATGCAAATATAACCGTATGTACAGTATGTACTGTCCAAAATCATCAATAAATAAAAATATAATGTATTAATTTCTGTGGGGTACTATTTTGCCATTTGGCACTCTCCATGTACCTCTCTTTTTACATTTTTCTGTTCGGACGTCTGGTTCCATTCACTACCACTGAAAAATTCTGATTGGTGATGAGTTTCTTTAGAACAGAGAATTTTTGTATTGAAATATTGATACACACTCAGAAATAATGGACAAAACACATGAAACATAATGGAAATTTAAAATTAAATGGCTCAAAAAAAAATTTTTGACTTTCCATCCACTGAGAGTTCTACACGAGATGATACCTCGAACTTGTAGAAGAACAACAACCACTAGTAGATACTCATCCTGAGTGATGGGGGGAGAGGGAGGGCCATCCTAATTACTCAGACAGAACAAAGCCAACTGTGAAATCCTGGGACTTACGGATGGCTGTGGCAACAACTAGAAAATAACCAATGAGAATCTGTTGAATTTACTGTTCTCCTGATGTCACCTGACAGCTGATTAGCTCCACCCAGTCACACTGAAGTTATAAGGAACTTTTCAGCCTGGACTACCTCTTAAATTATGATGGAGATGAATTGAAGTTGGAAAATGGCCATTGAAGATTCAATGTACATTCATTGTACCGCTTATACAATTAGGGTCGCTGGGAAGCTAGAGCCCATCCCAGCTGAATATGGGCCCAAGGCAGGGCTCACCCTGTTCACCTATCTTCAGACGTCTGGTATACGCCATATTTGCTGGATTTGTGGCGATGTTTTTCAAGCTGTTTAGTATTTAGTATGTGCCTGTGCTGTTGCAGTTTTGTCTCGTTGTAAAAGATGAATATAAATCACCTGTTCTGGATTGTACAACTCACCCGAGTGCCGCGTCAGGGTTTGATCATTGAAACGGCGGACCCTCAGAGATGTTGTGCGCTGTAATCTTTTCATAATGAAGGCTCGTCTTTCGGTTTCATTCAGACAGGCCCATTGTAAGCATCCCGAAATAAAAGACCAGCCCTGGTCCTTTGAAACTCCAATCTGCTTTTAATAATTCATTTTACAGGAAAAAAGAAAAAGCTCCAGCGTCTGTCCTGCCTTCTGCAAAGGGCTTGGGGACGACTGCAGTCTGGCTACCACTTGTGATCCTGAAAGCATCTTAGATGAAACTATTTCTTCAAGCACACTCTGTGCCCAAAAGTATCCAGACAGTCCCTCTAATGAGTTTCTCCAGCTATTTAAGGTTTGCTGACACAGGGGTTCATCTTGCATAGAAAAAAGCCAGTAGGAGGGGCTCTAGAGCATCGGCTAGAGGGGTATAAAGCTTACCTAGAGCAGTTGGAGCTCTAGGACCTTTGGCGTGATCCAGAACTAATCCTCCAATATCACCCTTGCTAAATAGCTAATGGCTAAATGCAATCAAATCCACACAGCAATGTTCCAGCATCCAGCTTTCCCAATGGGAGACATTCTTTTTTAAGCTAGGGTGACCAGATGTGCCAGTGAAGTGTAAACAGACTTTATTGGTCAGCAGAGGGCAATGGCTGCTAGCTACAGCAGCTTCAAATCACTCTTCTTCTACTATCAACCACTCACCTAGATTTAAAGCAGCCATTTTGCGGATTTGAGCTTTATCCCTACTCTTACAGTACACAACCGATTTAGGTAATGAAGGCCCTCAGCGGTGTTGGAATGCAATTTGTGCTGGACCTGAATTTTCCAGGGTGCTCAAGCTGGGCCAGAGTTACAATCAAGTGTGGTATAACGAGATCTTGGTATTGTGCTACCAACTGATCTTGGATGCCATCTACCAAAACGAAAGAAAGCATTGGGAAAGAGGAGGATGGACAGGATTAGAGATGAAAATATCAGAGGAACAGCTCAGGTTGGACAGTTTGGAGACAAAGTCTGAGAACGTTTGTTACTGGATATTGGGAATAGGTTATTGAGGATGGAGCCAAGAGGAGAAGGTAGAAGAAGAGGTTTATGGATGTGGTGAGGGAGCACATGCTGGAAGTTGGTGTAAGAGAGAGGAAGAGCCTGAGGACAGAAAAAAAATGAAATCAGGGATCATCTGTGGCGCCCCCTAATGGGAACAGCCAAAAGAAGAAGATGAGGATATTGTCAAAATTCACAAAAATGTTCCTGAAGGACATTTAAGTGCAAATTATTCCGTGTCTGTGGGTCATACAGCTCAAGACAAAATCGCGAGTGTTTAGCGCTTTATGGAGTCTGTGTAGAACATTTGTGCAAATATCACTGCAAGAAATGAATACATTTATTGTCTTTTCATCACAGGGGCCACAAAAAGCCCTGGCCCCTGTAGTCCCCTTCTATGAGGGGGACTTGAGTTGTCACTGAAAAATTGTGTGTGTGCCATCATGAGAGTGCTGTTTTCTCATGTCGCTTGCTTTCTTGCTTTTGTTTGCTCGATCTCATCCCCAAATGCTGGTTTAATGAAAACTGACCAGAGTCAAACACACGGGACAGACTACAGCGATTGGTCAACATCCAACGCTCCAACTACCTCACAGTGTCTGATGGATTCACTCAGCCATTCAGCTTAGAGTGTCTCTTCACAGTTTAGGCTTTTTAATGTTGTTTTACATTCAATTCACATTACATAATAACTTACATACACACAGATCAGCCACTGTGCACTGTGCGTGCTGACCTCCCAAAGCCAGGAGCTCCTCTGTTCCACATTTATCAGCGAGCTTTGGGTGCCCATGTTCAGGAGTTGTCCTTCCTTCAGTCACAATAAGGCTTCCTGCTTCCAGCACATCAGCTTCAAGAACTGACAGTTCACTTGCTGCCTTATATATAATCCCAACAGCCCTGACAGGTGCCACTGTAATAAAATAACTAGCATCAATGTTAATCAGTGGTCTTAATGTTATGGCTGATTGATGTATGTAATAAATTTCCGCACTTTCCGCTACGTTTAGATTTGGGTTGTTGTCGCCTCATAATGTATATTGTTTAGGTGTTGTGGGCTTCTCCCTGAGTGAACTGCAGGACAGGATCGGGCACCAGCAGGGGGCGCTACCCTTTTGAGGGAAACTGGATGGAGGAAGCGGGTGCAGATATTTTGTTTCTGGCACCTGACCAGTCAATAGGCCTCAGTCTGTGTGCATGGTTGAGTAACCTAACCCCAAAATTGTGTGTAATGTTGGTGAAGTAGTCTGCGAAATCCGAGACTGATACTGGTGACAAAAGCGTGTCTGACGTCAACGACAGCAAAGCAGAACAAATCAAATTGTTCGCCGATTATGGCGGTGTTTACAGATCTGATTTTGAAGGATTTGAAGAAGGATGTCTTTGCTTTGCTGCAGTAAACAGTACATTTACATTTCTCATTTGGGGACGTTGTCTATTTGTACTGCTAGTGCACTAGTGCTAATGAGCGTTTTGTCATTGTGAACACACAGTGAAATGTGACTTTTAACCAATCCACACGTAGAGCAAAGTAACGGGACGTATGTGTGAGTGCTTGTAGTGTGGAGCAAGTTTATTCATGAGTAAAGAAAAGAAAATATTAAGAATAAACTTAAAATAAACATGGATTCACTGACGGAGATAGAACAAACTTATAAGGCTTAATACTAAACTGGGTGCCTCCAATAAGGCCAGACATAGGACGTCAACAGCTACAATAGTAAACAAAACTATAATCCAACCAAAAACCAGGCAAGAGCATCACACAAAACTCATTCAGAGTCATTGCGGAACTGCTGCCCCTCTTACATGACCAGATCATCCATCGTTGGGGCCTCCAGTTCACCTGTGCCAGGCTATTTTGACTACTACAGGCCATCTCCCTATACTTTACACTGGATCTGTTAACTTTGGGTGGTAAATTCGGGTCCAGAAAGTAAAAATCCATCCCAACTGAGCTCTTTAGAGAAGCCCGTCAGTTGGAACAAAATTCCGGGGAGGATTTTTACTTTTTGGACCTGAAATTGCCACCTCTGGTTCTAGCCGCTGCCTCTAGAAACTGAGACTGTTTCCTTCCTCAGCTTTTGATTGGACCAGAGTGATTAGCCCTCACTCCCCATGTGCATCAGTGAGCCTTGGGTGTCGCTGGATCACATTTTGTAGGTACTAACTACTACAGACCTGCTGCTCTGGAGATGCTCCGTCACAATAAGGCCTCAGATTTTTACGCTTCTGCTTCCAGCACATCAGCTTCAAGAACTGACTGTTCACTTGCTCATTATAAAGTCAATGCTGCTCACGTCACCGGTCAGTAGTGTTAGTGTTATGGCTGATTGGTGTAAGATTATAGTGTAAGATCAGCATAAGCACTATGAACAATATGGAAAACAATAGTCAAAACGTTCTGACCCCGCCTCCTCCTTCTGAGTCATCTTTCCACCCGTCACAAATGAATGCAGATGAACTGTGTGACTCAAAGCCAAAGATCAAACATCAATCTGAGATGATCACTTCCATAATAGCCTGCACATCGTGGGTGAAAAGATTTCCATTTAGGCCTGGTTGGTATATTGACATCGCAAAGATGCAAACAAGCTGATTTATTGAAGACCCCGTAGTCTTAAAGAGTCCATCGCATGAAAAACCTGAAATTTCCTCAAATAAGAGGATGATGTAGTATGCAAAACCTTGTAAACTTTCACCCCATCGGTCCATACCATCCACATTAGGAAACCGAGTAATAAAAACAGCCTATTTTTAGTTGCCTGTTTTTGTGATGTCACAAAAATAAAAATCCATTTACATGTTCTATCCTATTCCACCTACAGCAGATCACCTCTGCCCATTCATGCAGAAGTGATAAGCAGTGTTTTAGTACCGACTGCTTATACAGCCAATCAAAACATAGCTCATTTACATATTATGTAACTAAGAGAAGTGTTGATGGTCAAATTATTTATGATTTTGGCAAATAAAATCACACATAAATCATTAATACATTAGGGTATTTTCTCACACATAATGAGCTACTATCCTGTAGTCTAAGTGGCACTGACTGGCACTGTGTGGATTACATGAATGCCATAAATGAATGCTAATGATTTTGATCAATATTGCAGTGTATTTTATTGTATAACAGAATATAGTATTGTATTGAAGTGTAAGGTATTGTTTTGCAGTGTATAGTATTGTATGGCAGTGTATAGTATTGTATGGAAGTGTATAGTATTGTATGGAAGTGTATAGTATTGTATGGCAGTGTATAGTATTGTATGGCAGTGTATAGTATTGTATTGCAATGTACAGTATTGTATGGCAGCGTATTGTATAGTATTGCTGCGTATAGTATTGTATGGCAGTGTATAGTATTGTATTGCAGCGTATAGTATTGTATTGCAGCGTATAGTATTGTATGGCAGAGTATAGTATTGTATGGCAGCGTATTGTGTTGTATGGAAGTGTATAGTATTGTATGGTAGTGTATAGTATTGTGTGGCAGCGTATTTTGTTGTATGGAAGTGTATAGTATTTTATGGCAGTGTATAGTATTGTATGGCAGCGTATTGTGTTGTATGGAAGTGTATAGTATTGTGTGGCAGTGTATTGTATTGTATGGCAGTGTATAGTATTGTGTGGCAGTGTATTGTATTGTGTGGCAGTGTATTGTATTGTATGGCAGTGTATAGTATTGTGTGGCAGTGTATAGTATTGTATTGCAGCGTATAGTATTGTGTGGCAGTGTATAGTATTGTATGGCAGTGTATAGTATTGTGTGGCAGTGTATAGTATTGTATTGCAGCGTATAGTATTGTATTGCAGTCAAATGTTTGGGCACCCCTTGATAAAAAACAGATGTTGGTGATTTTGTCATTGAAAAGATGTTAACACACTTTCTCTAGGTCATGGAAAAAACCCACAATATTTTCAGCAAACATTGATACATTTTTGTTTTTTACATTTTATGCTTTGAATTGAAAAACAAAACAAAAAACAAAACATTATTATGGAACTTGGCAAAAGTTTAGGCACCCTAAGTGTTCTAAAGTCTCAGATTCTTTTTTACAAGGTTTCAGACCTTAATCAGCTCATTGGATCTGATGCATGACAACAGCTGTCATTAGTAATTGTCATTAGTAAATATCAGCTGGTGCCAATTTCAAAGCTTTACAAAGACTCTGACCATGTGCACACACTTGTGGGCACTCAACAACCATGGGTTCCTCTAAGCAGCTGTGTAAGACTCTGAAAATGAAAGTTAC
>JBBIGC010078808.1:0-10478 GCA_037576955.1 Lepidarchus adonis
GAAAGAAAGAAAGAAAGAAAGAAAGAAAGAAAGAAAGAAAGAAAGAAAGAAAGAGAAAAAGCTGTGAAAGCTCAAGCCCATGCTACACCTCAGTCATAGAGCAAATTTTGTTAGTCAATGTTTAGCAGAAAGTCATCTCAGCACATTTCCTTTCAGAACCTTAACAGATTTCTGAGTAAAAACAAGTGCCAATGATGCTGCGGAGGGTTATTACTCTATATTAGGTCAATGTTGTCAGAGGGAAAGGTGAAACATTGTGTTGGCTAATATTATTTTCTCAACCCACAAATGAATTGTGATGCAAAAAATTGCCTGTGAAAATCACAATTGTTGAAATTACCTTAGGCATTGTCGCCCCCTCTGGTGCAACTGGAACTGTCTTTGATATGCAGAATATGTCAATTATGTTCAGGACTATAAATAATGTAAAACGTTCTATATTTATCAATATATTTGTCCTGTTTTATACATTTTCCAAAACTTATCATCCTCAGTACAATTTCCTCTAGATTTTCATTTTTCCTCATGACCAGGCACATAAGTAACCAGGGACAATAGCACAATAATGCTGTTTAATAGTTCGTTTTTATCAGTGTTTTTCAGAAGATTATCAGCAATTAAATTTTTATCAATGAATAAACAATATAAACCATCACCTACCTCAAAGAGTACCTGCTTACCACACTGGTGGGGAAAAGGATATTAAATGAATATAATTGCATTAGCAATATTATTGAATGTAATTCACTCTTTAAATGTCTTTTTTATTCAGCAAAGTCAGAGATGACAATAACTACCATAAAGGTGAGCAGCTGCAAGCAACATTTTTAAACATTTATTCATATATTTGGTCATGAGGAGCTGCAGATATTCTTTAACCAGGAACAATGTTTCATAATTTAGCAAGATCCATACACCATGGCAAAGGGCTCCCAGTTAGAGGGCTACTGCATGGACCTACTGTCTGAGTTAGCGAAGAAACTGGGCTTCAAATACAAAGTTCATCTGGTGAAAGACGGTGCGTATGGCAGAATGGATGAGGGAGGAATCTGGAATGGAATGATCGGAGAGGTGGTCAGAGGGGTAAGTGAGATTAGACATGTTGAGACATAGTTATTACGGGGGTCCTCGAGTTACGTCGCACTCGACATATGACAATTCGTGATTATGTCACTGGCTCTTTTTTTAAATGTGTGTATTCACTGTGATATACAGTAGTAGAATTTCTTTTGAAAAATGTTGAACAAATGTGTGTGTTTGATTGGTCTGTAACAAGTTCATATATTAGCTTCACCCTGGTACCAGTTCTTCAGTTAAGGCACCTGGATTTTAAAGAACATAATTATTGTTCAGGGATAATGTGCTCATTAAAGTGCCGTCATGTAAATGCTTGAATCTATTGTCCTCAGGAGGCTGACCTAGCTGTAGCTCCTCTCACCCTGACAGCAGCCAGAGAAAAGGCTGTGGGAATGACCAAACCATACATGCAGACGGGCATTAGCATCCTCCTGCGGCGGGACTTTGTCTCGCAAGACTCTGGGTTCTTTGACTTCCTCAGCCCGTTCTCTGGAGAGACCTGGTTTGGCATACTCATTGCTTACATCCTGACCGCAGTCTGCACCTGCATTGTAGCAAGGTGATGACGTCTGTCCATTTTATGCTCAGAAATCTGAAAAAACACTGGAAAAACATTGCTTTCTTTCATTTTGAATAAAAGACTTTTATTCATATTTCGATGTCCAGTTGAGGTTATACTGTAAGTCTCACTAGGTTAGAGTTAATCCTAACACTATCTATTACTGAGACCTTGTTAAGGTTAAAAAAAATAGCTTTACATGTATGTAGCTCAACAATAGAAGGCTAACGAATGATTTCCCACAGAAAAAACTCATGTCAGCAGACAACAATGTGAAAATGGTGTCAGATACATTTTAACAGATATTTTTTAACGCATTAATATTTTATAACCCAAAATAACCATTATAATGTCAGGGAACTATAGTAGAGATAAGCTTTATTTTATCTGTGATGTGTTGTATCTTATTTTGTATTTGATGAAATTGTGTCCTGCATATGAAACTGTCCTTTAAGCACAAAGAGTAAGTAACACTGTTAAGCTGATTTCCCTTTCTATACTAATATGTTCTCCACACTTTCTCCACTTTGCTTTTACATCACTATTATAGTTCTTGTAACGGAGCACAGAAAACCCAACATTACCGTGTGGTAGCTAGGCCTGTGTCTCTGCTGTATATAGTATACGTGTGTTCTGTGTGTGTTCAGACTGAGCCCGTGTGAGTGGAGCCAGCCTGAGAGTGAGCAGAATAGCTTCACACTCCTACACAGCCTGTGGTACATTGCTGGAGCGCTCAGCCTGCAAGGTCAGCCAAAGCAATTTATCTCACCTCTTAAAGTCTCTCATTTATTTAGAATATACTCAGTATATACACTGATGTGTGAAAATTTTACAGCCACCTACCTAATATACAGCTGATCTTGTATTTGCTGCAAGAACTACTCTGCACTGTACAAGACATCTGAGGTGCACTGTGGTATTTGGAGGCCAAGGCAATACCTTGAACTCTAACACAGTTATGTTCTTCCAGCTGTGTGCAGTGTGGCAGACAGAGGTGGACAGTAACGAAGTATATTTACTTGGGTACTGTACTTAAGTACAGTTTTTGAGTATCTGTACATTATTTGAGTAGTCTTTTTTGGGAAACTTTTAACTTTTCACATTTGAAAGAAAAAACCGTACTTTTTACTACACTTAATTTCTATCAAGGTTCTTGTTACTCGTTACTTTTTTTAACTTCAGAGAACCAGTTTGTGATTGTGGAGTTCTACCTTTCAAAGTAAACTGCACTGTGCACTTGAGACCATAATAAATAAATATATATATATAATTTTATAGCATTTTTATTGATGGTAGATCCTTTTGACTTGGTCATTTTAAAAGTAGGTCACAAGCCAAAAAAGTGTGGGCAGTACTGCAATAAATCTTTTACTTTTGTACTTTTAATACTTAAGTATTTTTGAAAGCAAGTACTTCAGTACTTTTGCTTATGTATGACTTTCACTTGTACTGGAGTAACACTTGACTAGTGGTATCTGTACTTTCACAGAAGTACTGGCGTTCGGTACTTTGTCTGCCTCTGGTGGCTGAGCACATTATTCTTCAGAAAGAGACCACTGTAGGGAATACTGTCGCCTCTAGGGATGGGAAGTAGCCTAACAATTGTTTTTTTAGAAAAAACAATTAAAAAAAACTTTTAGACACCAAATGTATTTTAGCCAATAGGAATTGTAGGATTCCTGTATTTTTATAAGTATCATAAAACAAAAAAGAAAATCCTTCCAAAATCAGACAATGTGATTTTCTGGATTTTTTTTTTCTCATTTTGTCTCTCATAGTTGAGGTAAAGCTATGATGAAAATTACATTAATTGGGAGAACTTGCACAATTGGTGGCTAACTAAAAACTTTTTTTGCCCCACTGTATATAAATAAAAGAGAGTCTCTTATTTTTCATAGTGTGTTAAATAACAGAACCGTTTCAAAATATAAATCTAAGAAAAAAAGAATATACTTGCTTTCAGTCATGATTTATTTGTTTGTTTATTTATTTATTTCTGTATTTCAAGGTGCGGGTCCCCACCCCAAATCTCCATCTGGTCGAGTGGTCAGCTGTACATGGTGGCTCTTTGCTGTAGTCCTGCTGGCCTGCTACTTCTCCAACTTGAGCTCCAGCCAAAGCTCAGACTCCTCACAAGTCATGATAAAGGGCTTTGAGGACCTGGCCAATCAGGATGTTATTGAATATGGAACTCTGGCAGGCTCATCCACTCTTGCCTTCTTTAAGGTTCGTTTGCTCTCTGCTGAATCCAAGCTGGGCCAGAATTCCCGTGTACACATCCCATTTACACAATGAGCCTTAAACTTTGTTGGGATTAATTTTACTAGACGACCTACTGTCATTAAAGTTATTATTTATATGATGTTTGATTTATTAATCTGCCTTTTGCTATCTGACAGTAATAATTGTGAATCAAATGGCCTTCTATGATTGGCTAAACCCATAGCTTGGATAAAGCAGTTGTATCTGCATCCACATTACACACAACATAGTTATGTGGCTTGTTGCTACTCAACTGAGGTTCTGTGGTGTAACACTGGTGTGTCCTTTTGTGCCATATTGTTATTTACAGAATTCAAATAACCCTTCCTACCGTCGCATCTATGAGCACATGGAGAGAAGGAAGAGTTTTGTGTCATCGATGGATGAGGGTGTTCAGAAGGCACGAGAGGGAAACTATGCCTTTATCGGGGAGTCAGTTTCCCTAGATCTTGCTGTGGCTCGCTACTGTGAACTTGTTCGGGCTCATGAGGTGATCGGCATGAGAGGCTACAGCATCGTGACCCCTCTGGGTGAGACAACACTTTGTTCGGCACTGTACAATACATTTTTGGTTTGGTTTTGGTTCACATCAAACCGTGTACACACAATTTCTATGCAAGTATACAACCTAAATTTCAAAATAGATAGGATGCTGTGTAAAATGTTTTTTATTCAATATAGAACCTAGAAAACGTATCAAATTTTGTAAGTGAGACATATTACTATTACCTGAAAAATATTTGATGGCAGCAATGGGCTGGAAAAGTAAATGGTACTAAAATGAATCAGCTGGGGGAATATTTGCAACTACTTGTGTTAACTGGCAACAGGTCAGTAACATTACTGACAACTTAGAAAGGCAGACCTCAGACCCTCAGGTGGCACTGTATTAAAAACAGGCAAAATTCTGTCATGGAAATTACTGCATGTGATCAGGAATACCTCCAGAAAGCCTTGTCTGTGAACCGTTTGCCATGCCGTTTAAAATGCAGGTTAAAGCGCTATCATGCTAGGAGAAGTCATATGTAAACCTGATTTTAAAATGCCACTGTCTTCACTGGGCCAAAGCAAATTTAAAAAGGACTGAGAACAGCTCTGGAAATGGCAACCGCACCCTCCAGAATAAATAGAAGAGGGACAATCCAGCTTGTTATCAGTGCTTTTGACAATTTGGGGTGGGAACCAAGGAAGCATTGTCTCTCTCATGAATGGCCACTTTTCCCATCGATCACACCTCCACGGACTTCACTGTGTCTGATTGACAGCTTAGTTTACTAGAGACATTGAGATACACAAATAGTTCATGAGGGGAATGGAAGCTAATCTGAACTAATGCTAACTTTCTGTATGAATGATTTGGTCTTGACAGATAGTGATGTATTTTTCAGCTGCAGTAGCTAGGTGCGGAAAACACAATGATAAGCTGTGTTC
Source organism: Lepidarchus adonis (assembly GCA_037576955.1). Taxonomy (NCBI): domain Eukaryota; kingdom Metazoa; phylum Chordata; class Actinopteri; order Characiformes; family Lepidarchidae; genus Lepidarchus; species Lepidarchus adonis. The sequence goes on from JBBIGC010078808.1 coordinate 5,330, forward strand.
AGTAGCTTAGTCTTTAACTGGCTGATTCTGCTCAGACTGCTTTGATATGTAATGAGATGGTGCAGTTAATCATAAATAGTTGCTGAACAAAGATCCAAATAATATTATCCCTTTTATATGAATATTGACAACTATTGAAAAGTTTTCATTAAGGTAGTTTAGTAATAATGATATCTCATAAGGCATGTGAATTGGATGTCTATTTAGTATCCAACTCAAACAACTGACTTTTTGGGGTGAAAATCGAAAAAAACCCACAATAAAATAGTTACACTTTAATTGCCATTATCAGTTATTCTAATTATATATTTTCCTAAAATTGTTGGCCCAAGTGTTCTGGATTATCAACTAATTGCAGACTGAAGCAAGTGTTTTATTATTTGGTCATGCATTTGGCACAGTGCTAATTAGTGAAGAACAAGCTCGCTGTGCTGGCCTAATATCTACATAACCAAACTTCGACCAAGATACATTGTATACTTTACATCTGTCAAATACAGTATGTGGCCTGTAGATGGTGTGTGTATGGTGTGTTGATGTTTGTACATGCTTGCAGGCTCCCCCATGCTAAAGAACCTTAGTGTGGCCATCCTGCAGCTGAGTGAGGCTGGTGAGCTGGCATATTTGCGCAGTAAATGGTGGGCTAGCAGTTGCATGGCTCACAGTGCTAAAGGCTCATCGCTGCGGGCTCATGGCATGAAGGGCATCTTCTTAGTGCTGGCTGTGGGCCTGGGGCTCGGAGTGCTGCTGGCTTTGTTGGAACTTACCTCTAAATCACGCAGCAGTGCCCAGGAGCAAAAGGCAAGTTATTTTTGACTAGACTAGACTAGGTGACTAGGTTTATAATCTTGAAGATGTCTCACTGCTCATCCAGTTGGTATAATTAGTGGAAAATAATAGCAAGATGTAATATTTAACATGTGCTTACTTACTGCATACTTGGTATTATTACTGATACGTACCCTAGAACATAAAACAGTAACAGAGCAAATTAGCTTAGAAAGTATAACAATGGTAAGCCACGCAAACAATGCAGTGTTTAAATATTTGGCAGCGTAATGGCCCTAGTTATTATTAATTACTGTGACTGGAATAATAGGTATAGATTAAGACGAAAAGAAATGTATTAATTTTTTGTATATAGAAGTTTTAGAGATAGAGAAATTTTAGTACTTTAGTAACATTCATTTTCTATTGTATTACCAGACAAAGAGTACAATTTTATAGTGCCCTTCCACTTCTAAAACCAAACTACAGCCTTGAGTACTGAGAACATACACTGGCATTTAACCCTCTGTGGCTGATGCCCACCTGTGATAACACAAAACCCACAGACCACTATCTTTGAGGACTGTGAGATTGTGAGGATGAAGATGCTCAGGTAGCCTGATGAATGACAGAGGAGTGGCAACACTTTTGCAAGATTATGTTACAAATACAGTTCAATTTTATCTTTTTATGTCTTACTCATATTACTAGTGCAAAAACTATGTGAACCCTAGCATACCTGGAGGCTTGTTAAGAAAATGAGTTTGGAGGTGTGGACCAGAGTTCCTTTGACTGATAACCAAGCACAATAGACCTATGTGAACTATGCCTCGGCCAAAAAGAGCTTTCAGAGGATCTACGATCAAGAATTATTGATTTACATAAAGCTGGAAAGGGTTACAAAGTGATTTCAAAGAAGGTAATGGCCAATAAATACATTAATCAATTGATAAATAATATAAAATATATATTTTCTCTCAAAGTCATCCAGCGACCTGGGTCCTTTCCTCTGCATTCTCCTCTTCAGCTCACTCCACAGGTTTTCAGTGGGGTTGAGGTCTGGGGACTGAGATGGCCATGGGAGGAGCTTGATTCTATGTCTAGTGAACCATTTCTGTTTAGATTTGGCCACATGTTTAGGGTCATTATCTTGCTGAAAGACCCAGTGACTACCCATCTTCAGCTTTCGGGCAGAGGCCACCAGATTTAGATTTAAAATGTCCTGGTATTTTAAAGTATTCATGATGCCAAGCACCTCAACAAGGTTCCCAGGGCCTCTAGAATAGAAACAGACCCACAGCATCACTGATCCTCCCCCATACTTCACAGTGGGCATGAGGTGCTTTTCTGCATGCTGTTCCACCAGACTCTGTTTGTTGCCAAAAAGCTCCATCTTGGTCTCATCTGACCAAAGCACATGGTCCCAGTTGAAGCCCCAGTACCGCTTAGCAAACTCCAGACGTTTGCATTTATGATTGTGAGTGAGAAAAGCCCTGACAGACTTTGTGACCCCAAGATGCTACCATCTTACAATTCTTTAACAGTGAGCTTTGGAGAACATCTTCATCCAGGCTTGTTTACAACTGTTCCAGTTGTTTTAAACTTCTTATTGATTCCTCAGACAGTAGATATGGGCAGGTGCAGGTGAGTGGCTATTTTCTTGTAGCCATTGCCTCATTGACTTGTGAAGGTTGAAACACATCTCCCTTACTTGAATAGTGTCTTTCTTTGTCTTTTACATGTTGAAGAGTGGATAAGAGAAATGGCATCTGTGTCACATCATTACTAATTAAAATTTCCTAGATACTCTGATCAACTTTGTAAACTAATAGTAGTTTAGTTTACAGTCCTGCAATAAATCTTTTACTTTTGTACCTTTAATACTAAAGTAGTTTTGGAAACAAGTACTTCAGTACTTTCACTTAAGTAAAATGTGATTGTATGACTTTCACTTGTATTGCAGTAACGTTTGACTAGTGGTGTCTGTACTTTCACTTAAGCAATGGCGTTCGGTACTTTGCCCATTTCTGTTCATAAGTTATTGGGTTGAATCAGTTTAAGAAATCAAATGTTTTATTGACATTATTCTTACTTAGAAAATCAATGACACGTTTATAATTTGATGGTGTCACCTAAACCTAAGGTTTAAGTTTTGCATGATCCATGATCTTTAGTACTGACTCTGCCCTTTGTGCTTCATACAGAAATCCTGCTGCTCTGTACTGACCCAGGAGCTGAGTCAGCGTTTGAGAATGAACAACACAAAGAGAGACCAGGAAACCTCAGATAAAAGCAAGGCTTGAAGGTTTTGCTTCTTCAGTTTAGTAATTACAACTCCCTAGCATCTCCCCCTTTGCATTGATTGGGATAAACATGCTCAAGCATCTAGATACAATAAAGGTAGATGGCTATTTTTGTCCATATAGAAGCTTAACTGTCTGACTTTGAGGGACGTTAACAGGGTATACTTAAGTGCATATGGAATATCCACTCTTTTTGCCATTTTATCAAAACATATGACACATAGAACATGTCTAAAATGGTTTTGTCTAATCTTGTGTAGCTATCCTTTCATTGTTTTGTTGAAGGAGGACAAATAGAATGCGCCTCAATAGAATAGCTTCATTCAAATGATTTTTATTCAAATGATTTTATACAATTCAAAAGTAACTACAAACTGTTCATGATGGATTACTCAAAAATCAGACAGAACCTTGGTGAATGAACACTTTATCTTTTAAACAATACATTTAAACTCAACATTTGAAAAAGTTTGTATCACATAGAAATGTAAAAATGAAGAGAAATGCATTACCTCTTACAACAACAAAGAGGTTGAAGTTCTGGCACATTGTTATTAATGAATTAATAAACAGAATTTAACCCAAAAATGTGAAACTACTATTGTGTGCACGTTTATTACACTAGTGCAGCTTTCACTCAGCTGAGTCTATCCATTAAAGTGGGTTGGTTATATGTTTAATTGCTAGCAGCTGTTTGTTGGATTACAATAGAAGCTGCAGTGAGTGAGGAATGGTATACTTTATTACCATATCATTGAAATGTAAACAATATTTCTAGAATTCTTAACGAGAGTGTTGAATACTGATCTTCAGGCATGTGGTGCAGTCAGTCCATTTTTGCAGGATTACTGTACTTCTCCATTTCCTTGTTTCCTGTGTTTCTACAATGCCGGATGATCTGAAACACGCACACACACACACACACACACACACACACACACACTGATTGTGTAAAATGTTCCATTGCGTTTGGTTTGTTTTATTTAATGTAAAGTACACTGATATCAGAGCAAAAAAAAATCACAAACATTTCAAGCAGAAAATTAATAAACCTAATTAATAAATTATTAAATTAATTTTTTAATTAGTAAATTGTGAATAGTTAATAGTTAATAATAAATAGTTAATAAGTGAGTGGGAAATTTAATTTCATAATGACAAAACTATGTGTATTAATTTTCAGGTTGAGTTTGACCAGCCTAAGGTATCACATGCAAGCCAAGTTCACATTTGACAGCTGAAGCCTGAGCTCTGGCAATGCACAACAGACTACACTGGACAGTGTTTGACACTAAACAATGGATCAAACAATCTCCAACAAATTAACGGTAGCAATTGCAGCATGCAGCCAATTATCATAGTAGAGGACGAGGGCCTGTGCGACATCATTCTATCAATATAAGTTACTCTTGAGAATTACTGCCGTCGCCATCATTCACAAACTACATGAAATGGAGACGGCAACACTAGCTAAGGATTTGGAACCCGCAGCAACTGTCGCACTTACCAATGATTATTGGACATCACTAGATAATCGCAGCCTAATATGTGAGTGTATAAAACTCCTAAACCCTTACTTTTTACTTGTCCCAGTTCATTTAAACATGATAACTACATTTAGTATAAAACATAATGTATCCATATTTCACCTCTTTTTTTGGCATAAAATTGGAACAGATCTTTAAAAAATACATTTAACACATAAACTATATGAAAACAGGAGATTTTTTTTACATTGTTTGACAGCCTTAATAATTATAAATTTACATAACCTGTAAGTATACCTATTAAAACCTATTCTTTTAAAGCTTGAAATACTCATAGACTCATAAGTTGAATTTGTATTGATAAGGATGTACACAAAAAATGATGAAGTTTTTGCATCAGTTAATATAGAGGCTTTAAAGAGTTGTTCAAAATAAGTCAGTTCAGTTGGCACACAATTCATAAATTATAGCATAAGCACATCATTTCCACATCATATAAATATACGGTGGGTAAAACACCTTCAGCTCAACCTATCAAAGACCGAGCTCCTCGTCTTCCCAGCTAAACCAACGATACATCATAACATCTCC
>JBBIGC010078859.1:0-10477 GCA_037576955.1 Lepidarchus adonis
TCAAACCCCTGTAGTACTCCTCCAGGCCGATAGGGACAGACGGTCTACCAGAGCGAGTAGGGCTGCCGCGGTAGTACAGCAGCTGACCGGGGGGGTCAGCGGCGATGCGCTACCAGCGATAATTGGTGTCACCTGGGAGTAAGGTATAAGAATGCTCCCAGCATTCAGACCGGCGCTGGTTCATTTATTCCGTATCTCTCAAACGAAACGATCCCAGCCGGTAATTGGTGAGCGAGACGGCTCCTTCCTTTGGCCGTTCTCGCCCTGTCTTTCTTATTCACGAGCTGGACCTCTAGAGCACTTCCAGTGCTCTTCCTAAGAGGCTTCCTTGTACTGTTTCCTTTGAGTATTTCCTACCCGATCTCGGGGTTGCCTTTGTGTGTGCTGGTACCTATCCAGGCACTGAGTCTAGCCACCTCTTAGGGTAGAAGTAAGATTGTTCAGGACAGCCCTGACCGTAATAGTCTGCCATATTCCCTCACTGGCCTGCACTGTCTGCCTGAGTTCCCCCCCGCTCAGACGCGGTGTGTTTTGAGTTAGTTTTTGTTTGTTTTCCCACCGCTATTCCCTAATAGCGGTTGGTTATTTACTTTGGTGTTTTTTCCGCCTCTTCTCCGGTGCGCCCCTCCTCTCTAGCCCGGCCTCTCTCGCCTCGCAGCTTAGCTCAGTGAGTAGAGCACTGGCCTCGGCCGCTGAGGATCAGGGTTCGCGCCTCACCTAGACCATCTGTGAAAGAGAGGGCTTGAGTGTGACTGGGGAGGCAGTGATTGCACCTTACTTTGTTTGTTTATTTATTTCTTCCGTTCTATATTTATCTATTTCTTTCTGGCCGTCTCTGCATTTGGTTCCAAATCTAAATTCTGTGCTGGTTCCCCCACCAGCACATTACAGTTTTCTTCTCTTTTTTATCACTCTCTCTCTCTCGACCAGAGGAGGATGGGTTCCCCTTCTGAGCCTTGGTTCCTCTCAAGGTTTCCTCCTATACTGTATTTAGGGAGTTTTCCTTGCCAGTGTCTCTTTAGCTTGCTCATTGGGGGCTCGAACCCGGATTCTATAATCTCTGTAAAGCTGCTTTGTGACAACGTCAGTTGTAAAAAGTGCTGTATAAATAAATTTGACTTGACTTGACTTGACATTTGCTGTGCAACACTTGTGGTCAGTCTGAGAGCCTGGCTTAGATGCACTCGAAAGACAATGCCATTTGCTCTTCCAATGATATTGGGAGAACAGAAAGACCATGTGATAAACTGTTACTTCTGTTTGACTAATGTGTCTGGTTTCTTTGCCAAAAACAAGAAGTCAATTGAATATCCTAATCTGCCTTTGGCAATGAGACCCATGACACATGATGACAGTTGTTCAATTCCGAAACCATTAGAGGATTGAACCTTAGATGATCCAGATGAAGAAACTGCAATGCAGGATACTGACAGTGACATTGACCCGGATTTTGAACCATGCTCATCAGGTGATCTACATTTAATAACACAGTCCAAATTGAACGATTTAGTCAGAGATTTAGGACTGTCAAAAGCAAAAGCTGAGCCGCTGGGTTGAAGGCTGCAGAATCACAACCTGGAAGAGTGGTGTCTCTTAATTAATTTGTTAATGTTAAGCCTGAAAGCTGTTCTGCTACACAAAGGCAATGTTTATCCTTCAGTATGTGTTGGCAATGCAGCACATATGAAAGAAACATATGAGAACTGTTACTGAAGTATTTCCAGTATAACAGGCACAACTGGAATATCTGTGAAGATCTTAAAGTTGTTGTTCTGTTACTAGGACTGCAGCTCGGCTGTACAAAGTACTGTTGTTTCATCTGTGAATGAGACAGTCCTGCCAAAGGGTCACAATATTCTCAACAGAACTGACCACTCTGTAAAAAGTTAAGTCCAGGACAGAAAAATGTAATGGCAAAGATATATTCACCTCCTCTTCACATAAAACTGGGACTGATGAAGAATTTTGTGAAAGAAATGAATAAGGAAGGTGAAGGTTTTCATTATTTAAGACAGATGTTCCAAAGAATATCTGATGCCAAGATCAAAGAGGGCATTTTTGTTGGCATCCAGATCAGATTTTTTTATGAGTGACAAGCGGTTTGAAGATCTGTTAGTTGGGCTGGAAAAAATTGCCTGGAAAGCCTTCAAAGATGTTGTTGATAATTGTTGGGGGCGATTACAGAGACCCAAATTACACTCAGCTATAAAACAAACTTCACAAAGCATATAAGACAATGAAGTGCAACATGTCACTCAAGATTAATTTCCTCCACTAACACTTAGATTTCTTCCCCACAAATCTCAGTGCTGTCAGTGATAAACACGATGAAAGGTTTCACCAGGACATTGCTACAATGGAGAAACAATACCAGGACAACTGGAATCCATCAGTGCTTGCTGACTACCGTAGGACACTGCAACGTTCTGTACCAGACACTGAATACAAAACACTTTTAGTTCTGTTAAATTTAATAGCTTATGTGAAACATAAATGTGACTAAATACATTGTTGTCAGTAAACATATAAATGTCTATATCTCAAAGTTCCTACATGATGCAGTAAAATCAAAACTATATTTGTACATGCCCAGTAGGTTAAGTACCTGTCACAATCAGCAAAAATGTTTCAGGAATTTCAGGAATTAATTGTTGTGCAGTATAATTAATTAAAAAACAAAAAATATATTTTCGATCCATCTCTAGTGTTCTCACAAACTCTCTTCCATGGTGTTTGGTGCAGTGTGTTATGATTAATATTATTTCTGAGACCTAAAAATGTTAAAAGATGGGCATTTTTAGGCCCATCACCCATCCTTATTAAAAAATGTTTTCCAGGAATCAGGCTGGTTTCTATGGGAACCACACACTGAGATGGTAGGCTTACCCGCTGGTCCTTCTCTAGATGCTGGTGGCGGCTTAGGCTGCGTTTCCTCTTGGTCTTGGGAGTGTCCCGTGGGTAGAAATGAAAAAGCCTCTCACCAAAAGGAAGCTAGAATAAAAGACACAGACCATTTACAGCCAATTAGAAAAATGCATCTAGACACATGGTTGTCCCACCATGGCAGTGTTAAGTGCAGTGCAGTGTTTTGTAATATTAAGGGTTTAGCAAGGGTAATGCGCTGATTATGATATCTCCTGTTATACATGTTACCCATATATATCCTATTTTATTTTCTAGTCAGGTTTTTGTTTAAGAATGACTTTTTCTCTTTTGAGGGTTTTGTTGCAACTTTGATTATATTTTATTTTGCTTGATTATTTCAGTATCATCTATACCTACCCAGGATCTTTCCAATTGAGAAAAAAACTGTGTTTTGATCTACTTAACAAACTATTCAAATACTTTCATGTGAATCACTGCAAGTTATCTGGTTGTAATGCATATGCATATTGTGCCTGTCTGGTATTATTGTGTAATATAGATATTAGCAGTGGAACATACCCTTCCTCTTTTTATTGTTTCTTGATTGATGTAAAGTAATGGGTCTGTTACAGTTCATTATTCTGAAGGGGCCTGGGTGTTGTACATGTAACACAGGCTAGTGTATTATTCAAAAATACAGTGAAACCACTCACGTATATAATGACAAAGCACAAGGCTAATGGCTTAGGTTAGATGAGCTGGCTTTGAGATGGATCAGCACGAAACGTGATGTGGATATGATGCACCCAGTCGTGACTGCAAGAGTCAGGCAGTCAAAGGAATTAAAGGAGGATCATAGAGTTCACATAATGTGCAATGAAACCTAATGCAAAGGATCACTACATATGTCATGTGAGATACAGTATGCCCCAAGGCCTGAGAGCAGTTTTAGAATTCAAAGTACTCTCTATACTGCAAAATGGTAAATAATTCCGTATTTATGCTAAACTGCATTTAAATACAAGTCGAATTGTACACATTTTACACAAAACTGTTTCTAGCACCTGTCTTTTTTTAATAATTGTGCTAAAAAGTGTCACAAGTGCAAATGTTATAACTAAGCCCTTGTATGATGTTAATTATATTTAGACAGAGGGACTAGTTGTAACAGTCACTAATCTGACTAACTAAAGCACACAATTAATTCAATTCTATTTTTATCAAACAAGATAAAATTTCTGACTTAAATACATAAAAATATACACATGGAAACAAAAACCATCAAAGAATAGAAACTATGTAATTTGTGGCTTCTTTTTATAAATTAATTTACTTATTTATTGTTTTTACCACAAATTTTAAAAAGTATAAGCAATTTCCCCTGGGATAATACAATTTTTCTGATTCTGATTCTGATAACATAATAAAATTATAAATAATATAATATTGTTAATATACTAAATAATAGGATATCTACAGTATTGTGCAAAAGTCTTTAGCACCTGAGAATTTTTTTCTGAAGCTGTATATATATATATATTTCTGTATATATACAAAAAGTTTATAAATAGTCATTTTTGTGAATCTGTGTGTTCATTTAACCATTTACAGAACTCTAGTTGTGGAAGCCCAGTATTATGTATAGTCCCCACCAAATATCAAGTTTGGCTCAATCAGTCCTTCATTAGCTTAAGTCATGTGCTCCTGGTGGAATTTGAATGTCTGGCAGCATTGAGAAGAAATTTGAAACCAAACCTGCGTTCTTCTAAAAAGCTCACAAAATATCGATTCCTTTTTTAAAGCAAAACAAATATGGATATTCATAACTGTGTTACTGTGTGTTTTTGTGGCAGAAAGGCCCTCAGTATCGCACAGTTCTGTACTTTACATTGGAATGCTCAGAAAAAATATTTAGATTTTTCTCATTGTGTTCTGTTTTACAGCTAACAGCTATTTATTCTGGTTATGGGTAAAAAATAAAGTCACTGTGAGCACATTTTTCAAAATGGTGCATATTTCAAGTGTGTCATCAAAAACACTTTGTTAAAATCTATAGTGCAAAAACAATCCTTAGGGTAAATCTAAAAAATATGTCAGATTTCAGTCCAGATCTGCAGGTGGCATTGCTGAGGGAATATGACAAGAAGACCAAAATTATGGTAAACTTGAGATAAAAAAAAACATTAGGTAGTCTCCCAGTTTCCTCTATACATCTTTCTATATGGCGTCACTATTAATTTTCCCTGCAGAACATGTTTCTGATACTTGGTTACTTTATTTGATTTTTGGTTTATATAACATTTTAAAAACTCAGATAGTTTTAAGCTGAAACGTTGGTTTTGGTTTTTAATTCAGTACACACTGGATGTGATGCAGATATTAAAGTAAAAAATTCAGCTGTCCTGATATGTAGCAACACGTGCTAGTATTTAAGGGACCAACTGAGGCAGGTGAGATTTCAAATGCCACACAAGTAATCCTGTGTTTCACATGAGCACACTGCACACAGACATCCCATGCTCTGACATTTGACAACACCAATCTGTTGGGCTAATAATGTCCGTTGTTCACTAATAAATACTCTTTATTGAGACCAAATCAATAAGTCACTGTGATGTCAGGCAGGGCAAAAGGTATCAAAAATGGATAAACGTCTTCAAAATTAATATTGCATGATTGGATAGGAAGTGTTTCTCATCTTCAGAAAGCAGGATGCAGAATTCAGACCATAGACTGTAGGAGAAAATGTTTATCTAATGCCACACATTCTTTATATCTAAACATTTCATCCACCTCTATAATGCCATAAATTAACATCTGTCATAAATAAACTAGATCTTCATTCTCAATTTGTACAAAGATTGCAATGATTTTTTTCCATTCCCTTTAAAGCTTTCACACATACATGCATTTAACATCAAAGCACTTCACATCATTTCAAGGCTTATGGGAAGAAAACGGTGCCAGCACTTCTGTGCAAAACCAGAAGGAAAGACCTTGTGACACTGTGACCCTCATATCTGATTTATATTTCTGGGCCCAGTTTGATCTTTTTCTTCACCTTAGTGCTTTATACTGAACATTTTTGAGTCCAGAATGTGTTTTAATTCTTGTTTTGGGGCTAAAAAAAACTTAAGATAGCTACAGAAGGACATAAACAGAAACCCCAAAGATTAGAGACCATGAAAACTAACCGAGGCCCCTTTCACCAACTCAGTGATGCAATACTTAGCAGATTCAAACGCTGTCATATTAAATAATGTTAAACCACTGAATATGACTTAATATCATTATGAAATACCAAACCACCCAATGATACTACAGTCAGTTTGGAAACCTAAACACCAATAATATGTAGTGTTGTTTAAATTAAATGAACTCTGTTTGAACAGTTTTGCTGCAACACAAATGGAACTGCACTGTAAACTGCTCGGGTCTGTTTGTAGGGTGATGAGCTCTGATTGGAGTGTCCCAGTATTGCTGGCTTACCTTCCTGGCACTCCCGAAGCCATAGCCCACTGCGAGTTGATGGGCGTCTTCGTCGCCCCCCTCATGCAACTGGACAAGAAGGTGATGCGTGAAAATGCTCTCCTCGGTGGCTCTGGTGCCAAGGAGCCACGCATTCAGCAGCGCGAGCGCAATCCCGTACCTCCAGCATCCCACCATCGTATCTCCGTCGGTTGCTTCTGTGCGGTGGAGTGGATTCCGGAGAAGAAGAGAAAAAACACACGCACGCAGATACACGCACACACACAGCTCCGAACCAAAAGAAGGGTTGATCAGCGCTCCTCACGATTCATCTCCTCGTCGAGTACGGCGATGTTCTGCTGGCGCGAGCCCGTTCTGCATGTTTGCAGCCCCTCGATCTGATAATTCCGTGGCACCAAGGTGCTGAGGGCTTCTGCGCGTGACGTTCCGCCCAGCGACGCCCAATCAGGTATGATGGGCGTGGTCCGCAGAGACACGCCCCGCCCAATGCCACAGCCATCCCATCATCAGTCACCCCTGCGCGCGCACGGCTGGAGGCGATTTAAGCACCATGGAGAATTCCTCCGAGCAGCTGAGACAAAATGAGGAGGACGCAACTCAATGTCGGGAGCAAACAGACAGCAAGAGAACGAAGGAAGCCCATTTTATGACTGTAATTGGTGGTATTGTCACCATTTAAGTTGAATCAAAATATTGGGGTACAATTTGTGTCCCACTAATATTAAAAACTTACGAACATTTAAAATGTCTGGAAATGTTAAGACACTTTGGGTCTGTTTTAGGGGTGTGACATCGATATGACGACATATCGTCGTCCTTGCTCACGCAATACGATAATCGATACGCAGACGGCAATATCGATCTTTAAATGAATAAACATTCACTGCCAATTTGATTCCAACAGTTTGTTGACGACTTGAATGAAAAGCTGAAGATAAACAACAAGCAGATGAAAAAAACTCAGCTGAGATGCCCCAGCCACATTTAAACCTAAAGTCTGAGTTTGGCTTTAGAACATTGATGGAACAATTTTATCTCTGTGCATCTTTTCCCTAAATTCTTTCAAAGCAATTGGATGACACTACCAGCAAGTCGTCAAAGTGAGTAAATGAACATTGCTAGAGAGCTTCTTTAAAAACAGGGAAAACCAGAATTACACATCCCTGCCAATATCTAGCGTTTGCTGATAATTAAGATCAGAGAAGAAGCTTATTGCCCCATAATTTGTCCGTTATAGAAACGGTTAAAACCAGTGACCAGTTTCCCCATGAAACACGCCTTCCGCTACCGGGTGCTGGATTTACCGTTACCCCTGGGAACAGAAGTAAAGCCCTGAAGCTGAAGTAGTGGTTTCTATTAGCGTTTTATTATCGCAGAATTGTGGTATAGCAATCTTATCGTTATCCTGGGCCACATATTATTGCATTGCATAGTGTATCATGAGATTCCCTGCTATTCCCACCATAGTCTGTACATTTATAAATATTAAGTAAAATACTATTTTGGACACAAAGTCTGTGTATGCTTCACAATATCCTCCACAAAACATTCCCAAACTCACTAACTCACCAGTCCAGTATAACAAACTTTAACTGAAATAAACAGTAAACAAAAAAATCTAATTATTGTTCATTCATGTGTGAATACAATTAACAGACAATTACCTCTTACTCTTTTACTCTTAGACTCTATTTAGCTTGTGTCGCCTTTGGCTTGCTTGTTAGGGGCTTGGACCCAGATTCTGTAAAGCTAATTTGTGACAACATCAGTTATAAAAACTGCTATACAAATAAATTTGACTTGAATTAAAACATCCCTTATCATCAGACGTCCTCATTTATTGCAGATTATGATATACATTACAGTTACAACATTCACTCAACCCTGATACCTGAGATAGACTGCTGAGGTTACATTAACAGTATAACCTTGTAATATTTTCTAATTATATGTTTACAGATATTTTCTGTCAGTAATGTTGAAATTTTAAGTTATGGGACCAAAAAACATATATTTTTAAAGATTTTAATACATACTTTGAGCTGAATCCCAATGTATGAATGTGTTATTATTATTGTTGTTGTTGTTACTATTATTATTATTATTATAATAAATAATAATAATCATCATCATCATTATTACCATCATCACCATATTACAATTAAAATGGAACAGAACAGGCTATCCATTGATGATGTGTAGAAATCCCTGTTTGGTAAGGGCAGAACTGGCAGTCAGGTAGGACTGATATTGATGAAAAATATTTCACTCAGCTGCCTTCCTAAATATAAATATTGTAAAAGAGTTTTGTTTTTCTTTTGTTTTTTGCAATTAAATAGCCATTGTCACTTTTAGTTCACTAAACAACCTTTCTAACCGGACAGTCAATAATCTCAAAGTTCTTCCTTCTACTTAAAAAAACAAAAAAATCAAAGTCATATTACAGGTTTGAGAGGTTTGCTGGCTTTTAACCAAGCACAGGATAATGTTTCTATATTATTGTTCATGCTATGCAATTATATCCATTTTAAACATTGTTTTTACTTGATTGTAGGTACTTTCCCAGCACAAAAGGAATCATGACTGACCTAAGTGTACGATGACTGGTACAGATTACATTGTGCAAATGCAACCACCATTTTTTATACTATGTGAAACATTAGTCATGCAAGCGTTACATAAAAAATGACAAATGGACCAACAGTGAAGTCCAGCTTTTATTAAGACTATGAATGCAGTGGCTACACTAGTCATCAGCCAGCTTATGTCACTTTAGTTTTCAAAGTGGCAGTACAAACACAGGCAGAGATAACACCCTGGAAGGTGTGAAGTTCTCAGACCATTAAAGACATGTTATCTTTCAGAGGAACTTCCAACCAACGCTCCCTACTGGGTAGTTCCTCTCAAAAACCCGCTAGAACTGTTTGGTCTAAAAGCACCTCTTGATTATGTGGATGTAAAACCCCTCTACTCTATGACTATGAGGGTCATGAGGTACATCACACCTACAAAATAAAAAGACCTCAAAAGCATGTAGTTGTAAGACCCAAAAAGATTAAGAAGTTATTATTTATGTGTTATATGAATGTAACATGGAAGTAGCCTTAGTCAGGCAATAGGCACATGTGATCTGTTGATTAGCAACACTTCTCACTCCCAGTTGCAGAGGACGTCCCTGCACAGATTTGCCTGCTGTGCTCTGGAAAATCTAATTCAGCGCATTAAAAATGTGAGAATTCGCAGATTAATTAAATGAGTTGTGGTAGATATATGATGGATGAACTGATCAGTCCTGGAGTTTCCTTAAACTGGCTCTAAACATAATTCACATTATCTTACAATGTAAACTTTCTACACACAAGCACATTTACATACATTCTTCAGAAGCTAATGGAATTTTAGAATGTCTGTTTAAAATCAAACATTTACTTTCCTGACATTGTGCCATTCTGTGGATACAAACAGGTGTCTTATTGCCTTTAGGACCTGGGGGTCTTTTGTCTAAGAGGCTCACAGTGAAAATGTGAGGTAGACAAATGTAACAGAACATTCATATCTGAATATTTTCAGAACCTGAATTGGACTATGCAATATCCTTTATTTTTTCTTTGTTAAAATTAGTGAGATGTCTTCCATCTGGAGCCTGTTTCAAATTCAAAAGTTGATTTTGTGCAGTCCATTGATTCTTGTCAAGACTGTGTTTGTGAAAAAGAGAGAATTGTCTTCCCAACAGGGGTTTCTCATAAGGCTCCTTGTGCTGATGCCAAAAGATTCTGTCACTCATATGCATTTGTTATGAACTTTATTTGTATTTGTATACAGTAAGTTAGTTATGTGTTAATGGGGAGTTAAAGGACAAATACAGCCATGCAGTCTCCTAAGCAAGTACTGTCAGTTAAATGTCAGTTGAAAGGGTCATACAGAAGATATTGTCAAGTCAAGTCAAGTCAAGTCAAATTTATTTATACAGCGCTTATTACAACTGACGTTGTCACAAAGCAGCTTTACAGAGATTATAGAATCCGGGTCCGAGCCCCCAATGTGCAAGCCAAAGTGACAGTGGCAAGAAAAACTCCCTAAATAGGAAGAAACCTTGAGAGGAACCAAGGCTCAGAAGGGGAAC
>JBBIGC010078907.1:0-10476 GCA_037576955.1 Lepidarchus adonis
CTCTCTCTCTCTCTCTCTCTCTCTCTCTCTCTCTCTCTCTCTCTCTCTCTCTCTCTCTCTCTCTCTCTCTCAGCAAACAAACTTTACTCATCCTGCCCACTGTTTAGCTGGTCTGGAATGTTCTAATCAAAGCTTGCATCAAACTGTCTGGCTTTTCAGAACGTCAGACTGTCTGGTCATGATGACATTAATGAGGGGAACCACATGTGCCTCCTATTTTACATTTTTAAATTTGCTTGATAAGGTTCCTGCCACATTCTGCTGCCCACGTTCTCGTGGTTTGGGAATGAAAGCGTATCATCCTGAATGGCGGCCAAGCTGCTAACGACAGCACAGAACTCGCAGAAGCCAGCCAATCAGCAAACATTACCAAACTGTTTGTGTCGCTCAGTCTGACCATTTAAAGCAGACTGACCTACTGCATGGTCACAGGGACCAGCTTTAGTGATGATTAAACATGGATAAACAGGATGTGTCCAAGACACCGGCCCCTTTTCTGACTACAGACAACAGAAGAACTCTAAATAGACCATGTAGTCTTGTCATTATTGTTAATTATTTTATTATTATTATTATATTAGTAATAATTTGAAAGGTCATTAAGTTAGTAAAATTACAAATCAAATCTATGAAGGAAATAATGCAATGCAAATGGATATTTTCATAACTGATTAATCAATTATGATTATAATGTATTGCAAAGATGTGTGTTACATTTAACACAGATGTGTGTGCAATGCTTTAAAATATCTCTCTTTTTGAATACTTTTTCAAATACCCACATTAAATCGATTGCTTCTTAATCATATTTTTTGTTTAAAAATAATTCTATGAAGGGGATAGCAGACAGTTTTGCATCTTGGTTCTGAAAACATTTTTTAAATTAAAAATAAAAGGTGCAAAAACGTATTCCCATACATTTTCCTCAGACAGTATTGTATTGGTCTTTTCAGTGTTGAAAGCTTGAATTGTTGATTTCCATGTAAATGAAGTGAACACACAGTCATGTTGAAAAAGGTACATAATACAGCTTCACATTTCCTGTTTATGCCAAATACCTGGTTAAACCAAGTTAAACACAAAGTAAAACTAATTGAACTATATATTTTCTGGTTTATTTCTTGGTCCTATTATATTTGCTGGTATTTTTTTCAATTGTACATTTATTATCAGTGATTTATATGTAAATATGTACCTTAATATTCATTCCTTCCTTTTTAAAAAAACAGCCAATTAAGGTCATGGGGAAGCTGAAGCCAATCCCAGCTGACTATGGACAGCAAACCCATTGCAGAACAACACATACTGCTTTTCCACTGCACTGGTGCCCAGTTAGGAGCCGGGTGACTACGTCATAAACCCCACCCACTTCACAAACAACAAATGGCGGAACACATCTTGTGTTTACAGGTGATTCTCCAGCACTGAGATCATATCTTCATGTTCAAAATTGACCTTTTCTGCATCTTTTATACACTGAAAGAAACGACAAATATTACGTGCGAGACGACAGGTGAGATTTGTAATCACTCCTGCTGCTTTTCTAGTCACGGACTAGCGTTAGCGCAACAGCCCGCCCACACTCGATGACATCACAGGGTTCCGGCCCCAGAAACCGAAATTGCGGAAACGGCATCGACTTTTTTGCAGTAGAAAAGCATGGCACCGGTTCCAAAATTGAGAACTGCACCGGCACCAGTGCAGAGGAAAAGCACCAGAGAAACCATACACACACACACACACACACACACACACACAAACAGAGGACACCCACACAAACACAGGGAGAGCTTGGACACTCCACACAGAAAGGCATCTGTAGCCGACCTGGAGGTCAAACCCAGGGCCTTTTCTAGCTGTGAGGCAACAACGCTAACCACTGCACCACTGTAAATCTAAACACCCAAAATTCAGTAGAACATTCTTTAATAACATGCTGTAAACCTTGTCTAGAACTGAAAGAGTTGCTACAAAAGAATGTAGTTGTTTGGGCTTTTTTCCTTTGCTACTGCTTCCCCATGGTGCCACATTTTCCTGACTGAATGCAGAACAAATGCTATGAATCTGACTGTCAGAATGCCTGGCTAATGTGCAGACATGCAGACTAGGTGGTGGATTTTTGAGGTTTAGGAGACAAAGAGGCACAGAGCGTGCATGTGTGTGTGTTGTTTGATGTCTTGTGTGTGTGTGTGCATGACTCTGATGGATAGCACAGTCTGAACAGACTTTCTGATGTGTGCTTGCAGAAGGATGCAGAGCGTGTGCTATAAATGCTACACTATCAAAGTACGTTTGATGTGCGTATGCCACACACACACACACACACACGATGTGTGACGGCAGCGCAACTCAGGCGGAGTGTTATCTGTCCCCCTACTGAGTCTCATCCTCTCTCTTCCTCTCTTACAGCATCTGTTCATTCGCTCTCTCTCACTCTCTCTCTCTGTTTTCTCTGAGTAACAAGACCCAAACATCTATAACCAGCGTAATGGAGAAAGAGCATTTCTCCTTTCTTCTTCTTCTTGACCTGTTCTTTTTTCTGCAAAGTTCTTTGGATTGATGCCATAGAACAGTGGTGCCCCCTGGCAACCTCACATTTTTGTACCACACCTCTTTGTGTTGAGTGCTGGGATAAAGCAAAAAGGGTGGACCATCTGCGGTGCCATTAGGGCTGGTTTAAGAACCACTGCCAGAGAAAAATCACTTTTGGTTCTCTAAAGAACTCTTAGGTGGATAATCACAAATGCGAAAAGAAAAAAACTTTCATTTTAAACATTTTAAAACAGTATGAAAGCCAACTATTGGTTTTTACAGCTTCAATGCTAAGAGATTTCTGTCATACCCCTCTTACATTTCCACCCATTTCGAATGGAACCATAGAAATCAAGGCTGCTATCAATGGAGGGCAGACGCAATGGGAGTTAAAAGTAGTAGCAGTATGTCTGATCTCATTGACCTGAGCTTTTGTACTGTTGTCTCATGTATTTCTTTTCATCTTATATATTTAACCAATTCACACACTTTCTGATGTCTTCACAATTCACACTGGTTAACCAGCATTCCAGGACCTCCACCTCTAGCATGTTCATCTTCATGGTCGTCTGAGATCAGCCACCTGGACAGCTGCAGCAACAATCGATTTTATAACCAAAGAAATTCTGCACTGTCAGAAACCGTCTCAGGGAAGCTCATCTTCATGCTCATCGTCCTCATCAAGGTCTGGACCTGACTGCAGTTTGTCATCATAACCGACTTGAGTGGCAAATGCTCATATTCAATGGCGTCTGACACGTTGGTAAGGCGTCCTGTTCACAGATGAGTCCCGGTTTTCACTGTGAACGGCCTCTGTATATGATGACGGAAAATAAACTTGCCATGTCTGGGCTACTCATCGAAACACTGGTATGGACCTCCGTCTACCAGGACCTCCGTCTATTGCTTTTTGGAATTATTGATTGTTCATATGATGTGGCCTTGGCTGATGAGAAGCTAACAGCAGTGGAAGCAAAACTATGGAGAGTCTGATGGAGAAAGTTGGTTGGCAGTAGGTAATGTGGCTAATGCTACAGTGACTGAATGTGAGTCTGATTATAGTCATTTGACATGTTGGAGCGGTTCAAGCAAGAACTGCCTAAAAGAAGAAGATCAAACTGAGAAAAACTGAAACTGTGCCAGGCTAAATGTGAGTCCTAATTTTAACAGATACAGATGTATTGAGTCCTACAGTGACCTTAGGGAGATCAGAGAGCATGGAAAAGAGCTGAGGAGGTAGTAAATCACTGCCAAAAGGGTGTGTTGAAGAAAAACTATGGGACTCTGCTGGTGTGGCTAGTATGTGTGCTGTTCATGCTCTTAAAAGCATTGTTAACAACATTGTCGGGGCCATGCATTGCAAAATTTTGTATGGAATATTTATGTTAATTTCAAAATTTTGTATATAAAGATTCTTTATGTTTGGTACAGTCTTGTGATGTTTTAGGCCTTGTCCATATGAACATCTGAATCAAGCAGCATGTTTGCATTAAGAGCATAAGTGCGTAAGAAGGAAGTTGGGTATGTGATAAACAGTTCCCTTAACCTTCAACTGCATACTATACTATATAGACTAAATATTATATTCATAATAAAAGACTGTGAAAGACTTACATTCGTCCTCTCTGCCTATTTGTCATATTCTCTTGCTTTCTTTCTCTCCATATTCCTGTTTACTTTCACCTGTGTTTTGCATGCAGTGAATTTTTTTTTTTTTTCATTTTAACGCACATTTCAGACTATTTCTTTGGATCTTCTATTGATGGTGCAGTGACATAAACATACTCCTGTATTGTATAGCTCTGCAAGACATTCATTGCTTTTCCTTTTATGTAATGGGTGCCTGAGTAGGTGTGTGTATGTCTTTGTAGGAGAGAGAAAGTAAAGCAACTGTTGTTTCATTCATTTGTCAAGGTTATAAGAATCGTGTTAATAAAGTTCCTTGTTAGCTCGCTGTGTGCCATCCAGGCAATTACCATGCAAACATGGATGATACCAGATTGTAGGCAAGTTCTAGAATTCAGTAATATTTATAAATATTCTATTATATCTTTTCATGGGACAACACTGAAGATAAGACACTTTGATTCAATGTAAAATAATCGGTGTACAACCTATATAACTGTAAATTTGCTCTCCCCTCAAAATAACTTAATGTATTCATACATTAATGTATTATAAAAGTATTTATATATTGTGACGATGGAGACTTGACCAGAAAGTATTGCTTGAATTGGGACAAGCCCTCACTTCATTAAGCTCTGAGAAGAACTGCAAAGCACCCCCAACTAGTGTAGCACACACAGAGCAACTCAACACTTCAGAACTGTCTTAACGGGTGAACCCACTGCTTAAGCCATTAAGCTGCATAGTCCAGTCAGTGGTGGTGGACTCGCCCATTACCCCACAACTATATATATTTAATACATTTAATAAAATCACATTTTTGGCACAATTATTAGCATCTCTACTGTTCATATTTCGTACAACTCCCTTTTATGAACAAAACATTTAATCTTCTCCTATAACATTTCTAAAGGTTGGAGAATACAGAGACAGGAATTTTTGATCTTCCTCTACCAATGATGACCCATTTCCAACTTTCTGTTAGAGGTCAACAGATTTTGATTTCAAGAGAAACAGCCCCACAACATCACAGATCCTCCACCATACTTTACAGTGAGTATGAGTTGCTTTTCCGCAAACTCATCCTTGGATTTACGCCAGACCCACTTAGAATGTTTGTTCCCAAAAAGCTTGATTTTAGCCTCAAAGCAAACGGTCCCAGTTCAAATCCCAGTACCACTTAGCAAACTTCAGAAGTTCACATTTGTGGCTGAGAAAATGATTTTTCCTTTGCATTTCCCTAAACAGCTTGTTGTCATGGAGATAGCATCTTATGGTTGACTTTGTGACCCCAAGATCCGCTCTTTGGTGCAGTTCTCATTTTTGTAGATTTTTTTTTTTTTTTACTTCTTGTACCATCCTCTTCACTATGTGGGGAAGCTAGACAAACTTGCGTCCTCGTCCAGCCTTGTTTGTCACTGGTACAAATGTTTTAAACATTTTGGGCTAGTATCTATTTTCTTGTAGCCATTAACTTTTGGAGTATGGTATATTATTAGTTTGTGATGTTCAAGGACTCTGTGCCACATCATATTTATACCTCAGGGAAAAAACACCGAGGTTTTCTGTCCACTGTTCCGTTATTAATTACTTTTAATTTGGTTGAAGCGACACATTAAAAAAATTCTAGACCAAATGGTGAAGACGATAAATTCTTCAGTTTTGAATTAGAGAAATAAAACTGGCTAACAAGCGATGGAAAACTTGAACTGTATAAGCTTGAGGCATGTGTGTGTGATGATTTAGGTCTGCGGTTTGCTATTTGTGTATGCACTCGCTCACTTTACTTGTTGCCTACAAGCACAGAACTTTGGACGACAAACATGATCTTGGCTGTATGGGCACGTTGGGGTTAAGGGGAAAAATGTGAAAACTGTTTTTCTTTTCCTAGGCTATCACTTTAACATTGTCAGCTATATATACATCTTGTTTGTGCACTCTCTTTCTCTCTCTCTCTCTTTCTCATTCACACTCACACTCACACACACACATCAGTAGCAGCTGTGTCGTTAACGGCGCTTTATGATGTGCTAATTTAATGTGATCATTCCCTGCAGTCGTTGAAAAAAATCTCTTATAGAAAAATAGCCAGAAGCTAAAATGCTTACTTCAGATAGGCCCTCTCTCTCTCTCTCTTTCTCTCTTTCTCTCTTTCTTTCTCTCACACACACCACGATACACAGCAAAAGGAAGCCCCACTGCAAGTAAACGTCTCTGACAACCCGCACACTTGATGTCACTGGTACTTTGGATTATGTGTTAAACTCTCTTCAGTGTCTTCAAACCTAAAACTGAGAGATGCAAGCTAATTTTACCTGAAGAGTGTGTGTGTGTGTGTGTGTGTGTGCGTGTGCGTGTGTGTGCGTGTGCGTGTGTGTGTGCGTGTGTGAATGGTTGTCTTTCTGCTTTTCTGCTTTTGATCTCCTGTTCAATGTAAACCCTGCCTTACAATTAGATGGCATCGGCTCCAGCTTCCCCATGACCCAAAATGGAAACCGTATTTCCCCAACGATTAGCCCTTTGCTACATTACTGTACATTACATCATAGTGTATAATACAAGCTGGAAAAAGCTCAATTTAACATAAATAAAAGGAACAAAAGTTTATTGTTGCCTGGAACCGCTGGAGGGTGGGGGAACTGCAGAGATGTCAATCATCTGTCTACATGTAAATTCTTCAGTATAAAATTAGCAACACTGAAATGCAAAAATTATTAGACCTACCTTTCTTCAAATCCTTCAAAATCTTATGAATAAACATCACCGTCAACACACTTTTGTCACTGGTTCGGTCTCGGATGCTGCAGACGTTGCTTCATGAAATTAATGACCTGGAGCTTAAGTTCTGCAGCGTAGTTGCAGCATGATATTGGTAAGTTCCAATTTTTATCAATTTAATTGTTTATGCTCAACTGAGGTATAATGTCTCCAGGGCCCTTTAGATGCTTCTACTTCAGATCAGTAAATTCAGTAACACTGTGGCTTATAACATGGGGCGACTTATCTTAAAAGTTTTAAAACATAAATGAGTATTTTCTGCAGCTTATTGAATGGGGCGGCCTGTAACGTGGGACGGCCTATCGTTGGGGAAATATGGTAAGCGATTTGGAAAAATAATTATTGATAGTAAATAAGTGCATACACTGTCTTTTCTTTTTCTCTGTCTCACTGGCACTCATGCACACAAACACATATCAGTAGGACAAGCTGGTGTGACAGGAACCGCAGATTAAACTCCTTCACAGTGACGCAGATGCCTGAATGCAGTGAGCGTAGTTAACTGGACTGACTCACAGCTGTTTTTGCAGCAGTTTTTCCTCTGCTGTAGTGTGTTATGTGTAATCAGTAAGACTTTACTGAATGTGGCCAACATTCGGTTTATGCTACCTGAAAAAGAGGGGAAGAATAAATGAAAAAGACTGGAAGTCCAAGGTTTTCTCTGGGTAGGTGGGATATCCCTGTCTAATGAGGCCACCCTCTCCGTCCATCACACTAGACAACGCAGGTGGCTGTTATTTGACATAACAGAATCATCACATGTTCTCCTCTAGGGTGTGGTGGAGCTTCATGTAACTGGGAGCATGTATTAGCCTTCACACCCATGTTGGCATCATTGTGTTAATGGGTGTCAGGTTTCTTATCAGCAAATAAAGGTTTTTTTATTCACAAATACAGGATGAAGTATTAAACGAAACACGAAAACAAGAACTTAACCTTCTAAACATGAACCTGACATTGAAACAAGAATCAACACTGACCAGAACAAACACAGTGCTTAAATACAACACATAACACAGAACACCTGGGTGTGGGCGGAGACGAAGAATGAGGGACAGGCGAACAGATCAGGCGGCATCAAAACCTAAACACAAGATATGAGAACAAACACGTGGCTTTACAAAACAAACTCAACACGGGTGAGACAGGGGAGTAAAAAATTCCAAAAAAACCCCAAAATATTTGCACTCATAGTTTGTGATAGCACACTCACGCTAATAATATATACTGTGAAACCCCATTAGCTCACCCCCATTGGTCCGGCCCCCTAAATGTGCGGAGAGGTGGGGGTGGTGAGCTATCGTACCGGATCACGGGGGGCGTGGTTACAGCACTGGCTCCTTTTTTGTGTTGTTTTTTTGTCATATATGATAGTAGAATGTAATTGGTTGTCTACTAACTGCTTAACACTAATACCTACGATAAACACGAGTGTTTCCTATGTGCACGTTCACATGACGCTAGCATGTTGCCGGCTGTTAATAAAGCCTCCACAGCATCACTACATGCACGAGTTAATCGGGCATGAGTTAATAATCAGAAAACAGTGGTGGTGGTGGCAGCAGTTGCATTAGCAGCAGCAGCAGACGTATAGAATTAGCATGACTGATCGCGGTCTAGGTTACAGCACTAACAAAGACTCACTTTTGGCGAGTTATAGATGGAGAAAAGCATACACCGGACACGTTGCACATTGTGGCGAGAGCAAGAGGTGAAGTTGGTGGCCTAATGAGGTAAATAACATGGAAGGTAATCTGTTCTCCAGCCTTTCATGGTGAGAGGTGAGTTTGGCAAACTAACGAGGGCGAGCTATATTATTAGATTAGATATTATATTATTCAAATTAATATAATATTTTTTTAGTTTGTTTTAATGCTCTAACTTATTAAATCATAGAAAAATGACAAATTATATATCTGTATTATGTATATATTATATATTAAATGTGATGCCCATACAGAGATGAGCACTGTAGCATAGTTGCAGCAATAAAAACGGGTTCAGACAAAGACCTTTCTAAAAAAATAAAGTTAAGTAATAAATGTCACTAAATATAACCTGAATTATTGCTTGTCATCCCATAACCTCCAAGACACTTTACTTTTTAATCAGTGTTGATGCTGTCAAGCCTGCTCCAGTTGTTAGGATCCTTGGTGTTCACTATTAAGTGCCTTTCCAAATTTTGCCTTCACAACATTGCATGACTGTCCTTCCTCTTCTGATGCACATACACATGTACATACTTCCATCATGTCTCACCTTGATTACTGTAATTCCCTCTTCATCTCAGCTCCCTCCTAAAACGTCAGTATATTCACAACTGCTTAAGTTGTCAGTCATAGCAACACTCGTCCCACGTCACTTCCACTTCTAAGGCCTTAGTACATAGGGATCTTCTGCCTTACTCCTCCTCATGCCCCTTAGCCCCAATCTTCTGTTCCCATACATGTCTTTCCACAATGGGTGGTGCTACTGCCCCAAAACTCTCTTCCACATTTTATTCAAGACAACCTCATTTCCCACTTCTTCCTCGCCTTCACCCCTCTCTCTCTAAGTAAAGTGACCTTGGGTTTGAGAAAGGCACTATTTAAGTATCAATAATAATAATAATAATACTTTTTTCTTTCATTTTTTAATTGATTTTATTATTGTCATTTTTAAAAAATGGACGCATGGCTTAAAAGGCCGAATGTCATTGGGTCCCTAAAGCAGTCTGGCAGCAGTGGCTTCAGAAGGGCGCCCTCTATTGGCAATATATCTAGGTGATCTCATATCTGTATCATGTTTCCCATCCCGTCGTAGAACAGTTTTTCCTCTTCTGAAGTTTCTTTCATCCCCCGTGCAGCACATCACACTTTCATTACCAGCATTTACTGAGGTTTGTTTGCTTTTATGTCGGCGTGCCGGCTTTTTTCGGCTGTGTTGTCAGGACATGTAGCAGAGCAGAGCAGAGCCGGAGCATTATAATCACTGTGTGATTAAAACAAGGCTTTGATAAACTCGCTCAGTGATCAAACACCTTACCACACCATCAGCTCAGGCTCTCTGTCTTTCCTTCTCAGTCTCTTTCTCAGCCCCACATTCATTCTCTCTCTCTCTGAATTATATGACTTGCTTTATATAAATCTGTTCTATTATGATTATATTTTTTATGTCAGCTAGCAGATGCTTGTGCTTTGTGTGAATGGGGGGAGACTAGTAATTTCTCCAAAAGAGTGTTGATTTTGCTCCATGACTTTTAAACAAGCTACCAAGATTGACCATAAGGCCTTGTCCACAATGATGTCTGAATCCAGCGAGATTCAGGAGAATTTATAAAGGACCTCAATGTTCAGGTCTAATAAAGACGACTAATCCATATTTCATCAAACTAAAGACGGATGAACCTCAAACCCCACATCTTATAGAAACAACTGCCTCCACTGGTCAACTTGCAACATTACAGTCTGGACTGAGTCATTATTGCCCCCACAGGTAAACACACAACATTACAGTCTGGACTGACTCATTACTGCCCCCACAGGTAAACACACAACATTA
>JBBIGC010078917.1:0-10475 GCA_037576955.1 Lepidarchus adonis
ACAGGTCAACACACAACATTACAGTCTGGACTGACTCCCTACTGCCCCCACAGGTCAACACACAACATTACAGTCTGTACTCACTCACTACTGCCCCCACAGATCAACACACAACATTACAGTCTGGACTGACTCACTACTGCCCCCACAGATCAACACGCAACATTACAGTCTGGACTGACTCACTACTGCCCCTACAGGTCAACACACACATTACAGTCTGGACTGACTCATTACTGCCCCCACAGATAGCATCATATTAAAAGTCAATCAAGCGCCACTATCAAAAGTCTAGGTCACAAATGCATTCATTTATCCAAGTTTTGAATTACCATGTGTACAAGGCCTTACTTGTTAGCCAGATTTGCGTCATATTTCAACCAAACATCTTGGCTGAATGTCAACATTTGGAGGAAAATTATTAGGATTTTTCACTTAACATTTCCTCCAATTAATATGTGTAGGGCTTTTTTTTGCAATTTCCTCATCACATCTATATGATTTCATTCTTCAGCTGCAGAAGAGGTGCAGCAAACAAACATTCTGGAGGCATTCAAACGATCGTAAGTCACTGTGTGTGCGAGTTTGTGTTCTTTGTTCATAGCAGGCTGATGATAAATCGTTTGATGTCCTGGTTTCTGTGCGTCTCTGTCTGTCTCATTAGCTGTGTGTCACTGCTTGGCTGTTCACTGAAAGACCCACAGGCAAAGTAATCTAAAACTATTGTTACTTAAATAAAACAACAACTCAAGCAGGCTCCCAGCTGGGTTAAGAGTCAGGGTTATTAAAGAAAAATGAAACAAAATAAAATGCAAAGTAGATCACAAATAGAAACTAAATCCAAATAATAATAATAAATAATAAATCTTTTTTTTTCTTTTTTTTTTTACTAATAAGGATAGTAGACCATAATTGTACATAATATATCACATTTATATGGATTTTTAATCACACTTTATACATTAATATTCTAAATACATAGATAATAAACCACATTTTATAACTGTCTGTAATGTTTCCTGTGTATGGGTGGTTATTTCTTCCAGTAATTTGTCCACATTGGTGTGAAAGAGCTTGAGGACCAGTCGTCCCTGCAGTGGTTTCCGTGTTATTTCAGGTGTGAAGAGCGTGAAGAGCTCAGTTTAGTCACACTTGGACTGCCCAGAATCCGCAGAGATGGTTCAGTAGCGACAGCAAAGTCTTAAGAAATTACTGTTATTACCACGTCTCAAAAACAGGGTTCAGGCTGTGAATAATTATTATTTTATCTTATTTAATGTGACATTGCGCTTGTGGCTATAAATAAGCCTGCCTGTGGCTGTAAGTAAAGACACCTTCATAACTGCGCTATGAAAACCTGCAGTGATTTATTCTTTGTATTTTACTTTATTATCAGTTATGTTTTTAGTAAATGTAGATTGATTCAATATTTTATAACTGAGTGGGTTTGCCAACAACTCTTGTGTACGCTATAGGAACGCCTTCTTCACACCTTGCTGCTAATATTAAACAGTTTATTGTTTCAGCTAAATGGAGGAATCAGATTTATCTGATTAGACAGAGATAGAACTGCAACAGTTTTCACAATTGTCCCAAATACAGAAAGTCGTCGGCTTAAGATGGACTCGTCTTAAGAAAATTTGTGGTTACAACGCTGCCCCCCAACCCCGTTTTTTAAGTGTTTTTTTACTGTGAAAAATAAAAGTGAAAATAATAAATTGCTAAAAATTAATAAAATGCTAAAAACGCTATACAAAGCCTTAAGTGGGTGAATGTCTCCCTCTGGTGGACTGACAGCAGAAAGGCCCCAGTGTAAAACACAGTAGACGCTTTTGTAAGGGCTTTCAATTTTTGTCAAAATTCAACAACTTTCACCCTGGAGAATTTCCAACAACTGTGGAACAATTGCACAATTGACCTTTGGTAGATGAACAGGTATTTGGTTATTAATTGTGTGGCACATCCTCGTGTAGGAACCTGAGACGTTCCCACTTGGGAAGATGATGTGACATTAATTTTTCAAAATGTTCCTGGTGCAAGCACTCTGCTTCACTTTGTGTTTCTTTTCTTGACAGAACAGACTAATCATGCAGTGCAGAGGGAGCATGACTTTCTCATGTACAGCAGTTCTTACCCATATAAACTCCAGACCACAGTTTTCAAAAGAAATACAATAAATGCAGCTGAACTCAGAATCTGGCCATGGGCCTAGTTTTCTAGCATGATTGACAGTAGAAACTCCTCCAGCCTGAAGCAGCCACTAAAGCAGGACTAAACACAAAAGAGCATGAAAAGAAAATATGCTGTGTTTCCCAAAACACACCTGATCCAACCAATCAGCTCTTCGCAACCAGTTTTTGACGTTTGTAGACTATTCTCTCTGTGTCCTCTGACTGAAAACATATTTTATATGGAGACATCTTAAGAATATCGTCCTTCTTCTTATTCCCTTTAGTGCAGTATGTGCATCAATGCAATTAGTTAGTGTGGCCAATTAAGCAAAAAGACAGACATTTTTTTATATTTTTTACAAAGTTTTTTCTGTTGTATTTGTCTTACTTTTTATATTATTTTAGCTTTACAATCTGTGAACTGTTTATGTAATTGTTATGCAGAAACAACATTGTAAGCACATTAATTCATTGCAACAGCAATAACAGTTAACAGTATACAGAAAGACTTTGGCCACCCCTTGATGAATAATGTTAAGGTTTTCTTCTGCTGACTCTTCCAAGAAGGACAATGGAACGGTGCACCACCACTCCTGAGTCTGCTAAATTTCTCGCAGGTTTTTACATTCAAATAGGGATTTTGATTTGTCTTTCTAACCAGCATACGCGCAGTTTTCTCAGAGAGTTTTCTTGTTCTTCCAGATCTCATCTTGACCTGCATAGTTCCCCTGAACTGCCATCTCTTATTTCACTTTTTAACATTTGCTTTGCTATCTTCTTGTAGCTTCTCCTGCATTGTGGGCATCAATAACTTTCATTTTCAGAGTCTTACACTTCTTAAAGGAACATGTGTTTGAAGAGTCAGAGTATTTGTAAAGCTTTGAAATTGGCACTAGCTGACATTTACTAAGATCTGAAACCTTGTAAAAAAAAATCAGAGACTTTGGAATTCTTAATGTGCCAAAACTTGTGCACAGTGCTATAATAATATTTTTATTTATTTTTTTATCAATATTTTTCTATGTCATAGAGAGACTGTGATAACATCTTTTCAATTACAAAATCACCAAAATCTGTTATTTACTAAGGGGTGCCGAACTTTGCATAATACTGTATGTTACAAAGGGAAAATATTAAGCACATTTATAATGTAACTAAGAAATATGATACAGTTTTAAGAATTTCATTATAAAAATTAATTTTCCATTGGAATTACTTTGATTAGACTCTTGTGTTAGCCTGTTATCCATTGATCTCGTCAGTTCTTATGTCACTACGCCTAATTTTTAATGAAGCACCCAAGACAGTGTCCCACACGCTGTTCAATGGTGTGCACTGCTGTCTGTCTTTAAGAAAACCTATAGCTTTTCTATCAAGCTCAAACCAGGTGAGAAAAGAGTGGGCAAGCCATCCTTTTATTATTTTTGAACCCCAGCCTGATGCATGAGATAGAGTCCATGGCTTCTTCTTGTACCAGATCTCCAGGAACTTGCAGTCATTTCTGGAGTATAAGCCATCCTCCACCCAAAGTCGTCTGTCCAAAGCACTGTTGATAATTCCAGCCAGTATCATTATCACTGACACTTCTGCCGAACTTGTGTGTGTTGCTGGTCAGCAATGCAACCATGTGTCCACCCATCATGTCCATCCAGGGCTACTCTCATCTCATCCGTCCTCAAGACTTTTGAAAAATCTGTCTTCATATATTTCTTTGCCCTTTTCAACAATTTCTATTGAAAGGAGGCTGTTTCTCTGCCGCTCTGGCACCTTTGGTGGCTTAAAGATGGTGGCACTTGAGTCTAAATGGTTCCTGCAAATTTCCTGTTTAATTCTTCCCACGTCTCTAGTCGTTAATTGCGTAATTACCTCTCAACATGCTTTCTGAGTCTTTGTCAATATCATGCTCACAAATCCTTTGACCGTGTGGGAATTGCAACTCAACAGCTCTGCAGTTTCAGTTTTGCCACTTAATCACTGTTATCTTTTTGTCATCTTTTTATCAGCCCATTGTCCCAGCAGCACAAATCTGCCTAATAATTAATTTTAATAAATTAATTTAAGACTTTTCTCACCTTAAGCAACACCCTCTACCAATAGAACTTTTACACTATGAAATTAATGTGTTTTTTAGTTATGAACATTAGAATCCAGACTTGCACAGTAAATGTGTAACAGTTTATGGAAATCTCTTTCTTCTCTCTGCAGAGGAGATGCTGGAGAGGATGCAGGTGACCTGGACTTCAGTGGCCTTCTCAAGAAAAGGTGAGGAACTTCTCACTCTGCGTAGTTTCACTTTGTGTTAACGATACTGGGTTCTGTTGTTGTGGAACCATTTTAGTACATCCAGCATTCGTCAGTGTATGAAATGTTTTTAGTTAGTTTTTTTTCTTTCTGGGATCATTATGGTCTAGATCAGGGGTCACCAACCTCATTGAAGCTGAGCTTCTTCACGGGTACTGAGTCGTATGAATGGCTGCCAATTTGATTCACTTCTTAAATAACAAATCTGCTCAGTTTACCTTTAGTTATATATTATTATTAATAATTAATGATACTCATCTATATAAAGACACTGATCACGTTTTACAATTTTTTCAACATGGTGGGAAACAGATCATATCAATATTCTACACTTTATTTATATTAATCTCAGTAATTGTTTAAATTTTCAAATGATCACTTCTATGACATTTAGTGAATATATATATATAGATATAGTCTTTATATATATATATATATATGTATAGTAGTTTTTGAGTATTTTTGAGTATTTAAGTATTTGTACCTCTTTGTACATTTGTACATATTGTTATATTTTATTTTTCTTTACAAATGCGCCAGGGTAGGGGGCTGCGAGAAATGGCATTTTAATACACTGTGTACAGTGTTACTGTTCTACTGACAATAAAACTCTCTTTAATTTTGAATCTTAAATCGTCAATCTTGAAGTGTCTCCACATTGTGTCGCTTTACATATGACACAGGTTTTTCTCACAGTAGTAAAAATTACTCTTCCTCCCATTCACTGTGAAAATGACACATTGTCTTCCTTTTTTGCCATGTTTTTGGGATAAGAAACCACATTCAGCTCCACATTTTCATTGTGCCAGCGAGTTTACTCTCCACCAACATTTTCTCGACTGTTGAACTAGAACAGTACAGAATTTACCTAAACTTTTATAAACTTCATGTATAATAAACATGTTTTAAATGTTTTATTTTTTAAATATTGTCATTTTCAAATCCATATAAATGCAAATATGATTAAAGAAAAATAGCAACAGGATAAAATTACATTTTAGAAGCTTGGTGAGTTATTGGAACAGGTCCGTGGGCACCTCATGTGGTCCTTGGGGGCACCATGTTGGTGACCCCTGGTTTAAATGTTAACGTCAAAGACTAATGGAGGGAAGTTGAAGTTGATTCGATTGCTGTCGGCTATTCTTGAGTAAATAACATCACTTTCAGTTTGTACTATAATCTTTGTGTATTCACCAGAGAGCGTAAAAAGGAGGAGCCTGTGGAGGATGTGGATGTGTGGGAAATTCTAAAGAAAGCAAAACCATGTGACTATGAGAAGATTGCCTTTGAATATGGCATCACTGATCTCAGGGGCATGCTGACGAGGCTGAAGAAAATGAAGAAGGTGGAGCCCAAAAAGAGTGATGGTGAGACATACACACAGTCTTAAAACTCTTGCATTACTTTTGATGGTTGAGTTTAAGTTAATTGAGCTGAAGTAATTAATTCGTTAAAGTAAGTAATTACTCCTTATAGTCTGCTGCACACTGGGATGGCATTGTGTGACCTGTGTACGTGTACCTGTGTACGGCTCTAATGGAAAACTGCCTTATTAATGTAGTATGTTAAAAACAAAACAAAACATTAAACATCCCAGTGCATACAGTGGTATTTGAAAGTTTGTGAAAATTTTCTACATTTTTAAATGAGTGTGACCTGAAATATCATTTGTCTTAAGAGTAGATGAAGTAAATGTAGTCAAATAAATGACAAAAAATATCACCCATGTACTGATCCAATAATTCATCTGCGTGTGGCAAAAGTGGCCTGGTGTGGTCAGTCAATGCAATGATAAGAGACCCTATTTTATTTAAAGACTGATAGTGTAAAAAAGTTGTTGGGTGTGGTTTGTTTAAATGGGGCGTCCTATCTAAAAACATGAAAAAACATTCACTTAATGTATAATTCAGTACAAAAAGGAGACCTCCCCAAATGGTTAGTTGAATTTAAATTTACTGTTTACTGCAGCAATGAACAGTTTCAAAACCAACGCAAAGCAAAGAAAGATGACAATTTTCTTTTTTGTGCTACATTACATTACATCCCAGTGTATAATATGAGCAGGAAAAAGCTCATTTTAACACAAATAAAATGAACTAAAGTTTATTGTTGGCTGTAGAAGAGTTTTAATTGTTAATTTTACGACTGGAGGGTGGAGCTACTGCAGTACAGCACTGTCAATCATCCGTCTACATGTAACTTCTTCAGTGTAAAATTAGCAATCCTGAAAGGCTAAAATGATTAGATTTACCTTTTTTCAAATCCTTTAAAATCAGATTTGTAAACGTCATCAATTGCGACCTGTGCTGCTTTGATATTGGACACATGTTTGTATTGGATTTTGTAGATGTTGCCTCGCGAAAGCAACAACCTGGAGCTTAAATTCTGCAGCGTAGTTCTTGCATTGTGGCCTGATATTGGTAAGTTCTAAATTTTACAGGCCATCACGCATGCATATTGCACATATTTGTGCATTGGACCCCCTGCACTTTCATTCACATTCATGTACATTTGCCGTTTGCAAACTTTATGGAAGGCCATAAAGTGAGAGGTTCATGTGAGGAAACTCACCAACAATCAAGAGCTGAAGCTGTTCTGTATGGAGGAATGGGGCGTAAACTCCTTTGAGATGATGTGCAGGACTGATCAACAGTAACCAAACACGTTAAGTTACAGTTATTGCTGCAAAAGGAGAACTCATCACATATTGAGAGCACAAATTCCTCACTTTTACCAGATGGAGAGATGTTATTGGATCTTTTTTTCAATAAATACCTGAGCAAAAATAATAAAATAATAGTTTAACTAGGTTTTCTTCATCTATTTTAAGACTTCAGAAATCAGATAATGTTTTAGGTCACATTGAATACAAATTTTGAAAAATATAGAAAATTTGATTGAAAGTCTGAACCAATGAATAAATAACTGTTATTATGTCACAGCCATGGACATGTGGCAATATTAATAATCTCTATCTCAGCTTTTATCCGCAAGCTGGAACCTGCATATTCAGTGGAGAAAGGCAAGAAGATCATGATGTCTGTGGAGTTGGCAGACCCTAATGTTCAGGTCAAATGGCTGAAAAATGGACAAGAGATTAAACCTTCAACGAAGTGAGTGTGTATGTGTGTATGTGTGAATGTGTGTATGTGTGTATGTGTGTATGTGTGTATGTGGACCTGTACGTGGGCTGTGGAGGATGGACTGACCTTGAGTGTTATTTTTCCAGGTACGTGTTTGAGAGCATAGGGGGCATCCGCAAACTCACCATCAACAAATGCACACTTTCTGACGATGCTGCGTATGAGTGTGTGGTGGGAGAAGAAAAGTGTTTCACTGAAGTCTTCGTTCAAGGTGAATTGTCACTGTTTGTTTCTAAAGACCTACACGTTGTATTCATTATAGCATGGTAGTCGATTCCAACAGCAGTGATACTCATTGACTCCTGGTACCACAGCAAAACATCTGTTTAACATCTGAGAAATGTGATGGGCAGGCTGGGTTTTCTGGACGTCACTGGCCAGATAATGTTGGCTTCCTAGTCATTGATTCTTCATGTGGTGTTTGCTCCTTTTTGGCAAAAAAAAGTTTGTCAATTTTGAAACTGAAACATGGACTAATTTTACATATTTATTGTATACTGAGTCACTGAGGAGAGCTGGTTCACTACTTTAGCCTTCTTTGCCATATGTCTTAGTACATAAAGGATATTTTTAACATTAAATGGAATGTTGCAGTGAAGCCACTTTTCTGTAACATCTTAACCAGTTAGAGTGGAGTCTTTCCACATTTTACTTTACACTAGTGGTCTCCAACCTTTTTTGGGCCACGGACTGGTTTAATGTCAGTTTGTCCTGTCTACAGACTTACTGGCGGATTCATCTTCTTCTATTTTTATTAGTTCGCTCTTCTTTCCTTCAACATACAACATGTACATCACCTAGATCACCACCACCATTTATTAAATACAGAGGGTCTTCAACTTATGACATACTCGACTTATGAAAATTTGTGGTTACAACGCTGCCCCAAACGCTGTTTTATTTATTTATTTATTTGTTTATTTATTTATTTGATGGTGTAATAAAGGGATTAATAAAACTCTCAGAAAAGTACAATACAGAGCCTTAGGTGGGTGAATGTCTCCCTCTGGTGGACTGACAGAAAAATGGCCCCAAACGCTTATGTAATGGAGCTTACGTCAAAATCCGACTTTTGACACACGATGAGGAACGAAACCCCATCATAAGTCGAGGACCCCTGTACAGGGTAAAATGATTTATAAGCAGGATGTGAAAGCAGTGTCCACTGCAGGGGTGATGCCCTCCCTCTTCCAATGCTCTGAATTA
Source organism: Lepidarchus adonis (assembly GCA_037576955.1). Taxonomy (NCBI): domain Eukaryota; kingdom Metazoa; phylum Chordata; class Actinopteri; order Characiformes; family Lepidarchidae; genus Lepidarchus; species Lepidarchus adonis. The sequence goes on from JBBIGC010078917.1 coordinate 8,822, forward strand.
AACACATGAAGGCCGTGCTAAATGGCTGATAAGTTTAACAGTGCTGTGGGCCACATGGATTTTAGATTTTACCCGACCTTTCCCCTACATGAGAGAATTCACTGCTCTTTTTAAAGAGTTTATGTGGAGTTTCGGTACTTTTATCAGCCACACATTTCGAAATGATCAGGACTAAATACAGCTTAGTATAAAACACTTTCTCTTTTCCTCTAGTGATACTGAAACCTACATCAATATCTGAGACATGCATCAATATTATTTCTTTCTTTAAAATCATCTTTAAAAGCTAGTTTACTTCACTTAAGATGATGATCTAAGGACTAAACACACAGCAGACCTTACAAGTGTGTGCTATTTCAGGATCAGATTGTATTATACTGGTCTCAGAACAGTGGCAACATTCATTACAATATTTATATTCATTATAATATTTTTACACTAACCGTGTAATTTTCTCCTAACACATGTGTATGTGCAGAGCCCCCAGTCACCATCACTAAGCTTCTTGATGACCTCCATGTGGTGGTTGGAGACAAAGTGGAGTTTGAGGTGGAAGTGTCTGAGGAAGGAGCCAATGTCAAATGGTGAGACTGCAGCTTCTAATGCAATAACTTATTAATGCAACACAATTTGAGATGCAACACTTTTTAACAGCTATAGACCTAAGAATGAACAAGACTGACTCAATCAGGTCTGTCACCAAGGGGTGAAACGATACTCCACTCATTCTGGGCTCACAATAAATATTCTGCAAAGTAGAAGATCTCACAAACTCCTTCTGAAGCATGTTGGCTGACTGGCACTGGGCGAACGCATTACAAATTGTAGTTACATCAAATACACAATACACAAGGCAACAATTTTGGAGCACAACCCACTTTTCTAACTCAGAGTGTGATGCTGATCTCAGATCTGTGTTCAGCTTTGTGTGTGAGGAGTAATGTCAGTTAACAATGCACTCGCATCTACAATGTATCAGCACCAATGAAGTTCAATCTCTTCAGTGCGACGTCACAGATTCTCACAATGGCTCCATCTACAGAACGGTGTCACTGTTTATTCAGAAATACTCACAGTCTGATCTTCTACTTACTCTGAGTCTGATTATGGTCACACAGCATCCAGCAGTAGTCGCATCATCCTCTCATTCCAGAAACCTTGGTAGCGACGCTCCATTGACTGAACGTCCTGGTGAGAACGTTCTACTTGCTCCTCACTCACTGTACCTAGAGTGGATCAATGTATCTGTGATGTGATATCCAACTGAACAATATCACAGCTACAGTTCAGAAAAAGTATTTTAAAAAATCAGAATCAAAACTGAGATTAAAAAATGATCACACCCCAATGTCAACATTTTCTTGAACCGCATTTTGCTTTAATGACAGTCTTCAGTCTGTTGAGATACATCTCTATCAACTTAGCACATCTAGACTGAGCCATACAGTGGGGCACAAAAAATGTTTTGGCATCAACCGATTCTGCAAGTTGTCCCACTTAAAAAGATGAGTTCTTTAATGTTCATTATAGTTACACTTCAACTGTGAGAGAAAGAATGTAAAACAAATCCATCACACTGTATGATTTTTAAAGAATGTATTTGTATAATGGTGCAGAAAATAAGTATTTGGTCAATAACAAAAGTTCACCTCAA
>JBBIGC010078928.1:0-10474 GCA_037576955.1 Lepidarchus adonis
AACCACGAGCCACAGAAAACACTGCAGTACAGATGGAGCCAATCATCCATCCCCACTGTGGCGTTTGGAGTTGATTGCCATACAGTACAGCCAATCCAGCGTCATCGTTTGTAACAAGCGTCAACGCGCATGCTCGTTCAATCGCGCGCGTGTGTGATTTTTTTAGCATTTGTATTGTTGGGAGCTCATTTTAACTTGGTCAATTTAAAAGTAGTTCGCAAGCCAAAAAAGTTTGAGCACCCCTGAGTTAGATCATTGCAAAATCATGTTTTTGGTATCTTTCTTTAAAAGTACCCCTGTTCTGCAGCATACTATAACACAAAAACGTGTTCATTATTCACCTCAGCTGCAAAGTGTGGAGAGCAGTAACTTTTTCTGTAGACTCCCAAGTATAATTGCATATTTTTATTAATATAATCATGTATTTCCCTCCAGTAACGTATCTGATTAACCAGGACAATGTTATCTTGAAATTTTACGAGCAAGCAAAGTGAAGAGCGAAGGCCAGGACCTGCCCTGCTGTGAGAACACTACACACATCACCACAAAGAATGAACATGCAGAGATAAAAAGGTAAACTGAAATAGAACTGCATCTTTCTTGATATCATAAATGTATATAAAACTTACTAAAATGTTGACTTGTTTGAAGACCAGTTTGCTTCCAGTTTTGAACAGTGCACCCTTGAGTCTAATCCACAGCCATTAATTTTGTTTTTTTACCTATTTGAACATTCTCATAACTGAATTATGAAATTGGACACAAAATGTTTAACCCCAAATTTCAGCAATTAAAAATACAGTAGGTATAGAAAAGAATCGCCCCCTTCGCCCCCTTTTTTTGCTTTATAGCCTTAAATGAAAACCCACACACACAATATTTCTTTCCAGCTTTAATTACTCAATGCAACCTATAACATCCAACTGAAAGATACCACAGCTATAGTTCAGAAAATTGCTATAAAAAAAAAGATTAATAAAGGATCACGCCCAATGTCAATATTTTGTTGAACCACCTTTTGCTTTAATGTCCATCTTGAGTCTGTTGGGATACTTTGCACATCTAGATTGAACAATATTTGCCCACTCTTCCTTACAGAAGATGGTGAGCGTTAGTGTACGGCTTTCCACAGATTTTCAGTGGGTGTGGACTCTGGTTGGGCCACACAAAAATATTAACTTTTTTCTCCTTCAGCCACTGTGTAGAAAATTGTTGTGTGCTTCAGGTTGTAGTTGTGTTGAATGGTTAACATTCTGCCCATCATCAACTTTTTGGCAGAGGATAGCAGGTTTTCCACAGGAAGCTGCCACCACCATGCTTTACTGTAGGATGGTGACCTGCATGTATCATTGGGTAAAAACCTTGACTTTGGCCTCGTCTGACCATATGACCTTTTTCCACTTGGCATCTGAATCTTCAAGGTGCATTCTAATGTGACCTTTCTTGAGAAGTGGCCTTTTCCTTGTAAATGTTCAAAACAAGCCTCAATTGTGGTTGTGAAATTGTTGTCCACAAAATCTTGTAACTCCTACAAAGTGTTAATTGACCTTTTGGTAGCCTCTTATAATTTCCTCCTTGCTCTTCTATCCCATTTGGAGGGAAGGCCAAGGGAGGGTTCTAGTAGTACTAAACACGTTTTAACTCTCTTTACCTCTCTATCTCCTGCCTTGTGTCTGTCCAGAACTCTATTCCTGAGATTTTTTGAAAGTGGCCTGACACCCATAGTATCAATCAAGGGAATTTTCCAGGAACAACTGTTTTAATGCTTCATTAATCACTCTGATTACACTTGATCACAGGTGGAAGCCAGTAACCATGGTCTGCAATGGAAATGGTTGTTATTTACACCAGATTGAGTTTACAAATATTGTTTACTAGCAGGGTAGCCGGCGTTGCTGGGAAATTTTGAACTTGGAATTCATGGTAACAGCAGTATTTGTGGGTAAAGTAACAAAGCAGGTATGGTGATGGTCATCCAAATAAATGGAAAACTTTGTGTAAAAAGGCACAATAGTGGGGATGTATATGTATGTGAACACTTGCAGGGTTCAGTAATGAGAAAACGACGTGTTGGACGCAACCATAAGTAGCACTACGGCTTCGGGAGCATGAGATGCAGCTATGTACCAACTTTGGTCCCAATCCGTGCAGCCGTATTGAAACGCATAGCGAACAGACAAACAGACAAACTCTTATATACATAGATGAGGGGGGTTATGCTTTATTAATCTCAGATTTTCTTGTTTATTTATTATTATTCTGAACACTAGCTGTCAGATCTTTCACTTGGATGTTACAGAGTAAGTAAAGCTGGAAAAAAAATATTGTAATTTAAAAGCAATATATAGGGTCAGGTAGGTGAGGGATACCCATGTCTCTAAGATTATCAAAGCATTTCACTTTTAATGGAAACAATTTCATATGGATTCATTTAAATGAGCAATTTGTACAAGTACTTCATTGATACATTAATCATTACAGGTCTGATCTACTGAATATAGCCACAGAGGTCAGCCTGCAAGTAATTTGCCTTCAAAGTACCTGTAACAAATCCATTGTGATTGATGGTTACCCCTGGACACACCAGCTAAACAGACCACAAGACAATTACAAATTAGTGAGCACCACTAGGAAGAAGTATATTATTCAGTACACAAGCCCAGAGCAGTAAAACACAGTGTTTGCATCAATAGTGCAGACCATGATCGAAGTAGTATTGAGGTTATATAAGCAGTGCAATGTGGTAAGTGTGTATATACACATTAACTCATCAAAGCAGCCAGAGGCCTGTGATTAACTGTGACTCAAAAATCCAGTTCACATCACCAGCTATTCACTTTAAACAAGTCTCAGCAGTGTAACAGTTCAAGTAGCAATTATTATAAAATGGTATCACAAAGTGATGAAAAGATTTTGCCTGAAAAAACATTTATTCTGTTTAAAAATATCATTCCAAAAGGCATATTTCATTTCTCAGTGGTGATTTTAATTATAAATTATATCATTTGTATAATTATAAATAAAATAATAAATATTTTCTTTATCAGGTTGTTTTGATGCTCTTAAATTTCATGAATTTCAGAGATGCGAATAATGGCTTTGCCCCTTGTTCATATGACTTATTCACTCAGATATTAAAACTGCTGAGTTTGTGGATGATCAGAGTCAAAGAAAGCTTAGTATGTCGGTACAGCTTGGATTGAATTCCCAAATGTGCAAATAACAGCCACAGGTGCATGAAAGTGTTTCACCAACAGCTTCCCTTACGATCCTGACTTCTTCTTCAGTCTGCTGCTCTTTAATTAACTATTGATTTGCTAACTGCTAACTGCACAGCAGCACAGGGCCATGATATACAGCCATCTTCCAAGGATGGTGTAGTTCTGAAGGAGACCTCGTGATTTTATACATTTGAAAATCATACAGTATCTCATAAAAGTGAGTACACCCCTCACATTTTTGTATATTTTTAATTACATCTGTTTATGAGACAATACTGAAGATATAATACTTTGATACAATGTAAAGTAGTCAGTGTACAGCTTGTATAACAGTGTAAATTTGATGTTCCCTCAAATAACTCACCCCACAGCCATTAGCGTCTAAACCGCTGGCAGCAAAAGTAAGTACACCCCAAAGTGAAATTGTTCAAATTGTGCCAAATTAGCCATTTTCCAAGTGACTTGTTAGTGTTACAGGTGTAAAAGGAGAGCAGGTGTGTTAAGTTTGGTGTTACCACGCTCACGCTAACATGGCACCTCATGGTAAAGAACTCTCTGAGGATTTTGAAAAAAGAATTGCTGCTCGATATAAAGATGGCCTTGGCTATAAGAAGATGCCAACACCCTGAAACCGAGCTGCAGCACTGTAGCCAAGAACATACAGGTTTTACAGGACAGGTTCTACTCAGAATAGGACTCGAAAGAAGTTGAGTGCATGTGCTCAGCGTCCCAGAAGGAAGCTTCCTCTAAAGATGATGTGCAAGAAAGCGTGCAAACTGTTTGCTGAAGACAAGCAGAATAAGGACATGGATTACTGTGGTCTGATAAGACCAAGATAAACTTATTTGTTTCAGATGGTGTCAGGTGTGTTTGTCGGCAACCAGGTGAGGAGTACAAAGAAAAGTGCTTCTTGTCTACAGTCAAGCATGGTGGTGGGAGTGTCATGGTTTGGAGCTGCCTGTACTGGGGAGCTACTGCTCATTGAGGGAACCATGAATGCCAACATGTACTGTGACATACTGAATTAGAGTACAATCCCCTCCCTTTGGTAACTGGGTATTTCACCCCAAAAGCACCTCCAAGACGACCACTACCTTGCTAAAGTAAAGGGTAAAGGTGCTAGAAAGGCTATCTGTGGGGCATCCTCAAATGAAAGGAGGAGGAGTGTAATGTCAGTTCTGTGATATTGTATTGGAGGAACGGAAGAGGATTCCAGGGGCAGCCTGTTAAGGTATAATGGCGGCCACACAGTAGCTTGAAAAGAAAAAAGTGAATGTCCTCATGTGACCCAGTCATAGCCCAGATCTATATCCCTATAAAGATTTTGACCAAACTTGATCAGTTCTGTAAAGAAGTGGCAAATATTGCTCAATCTATATGTGCAAAGTTGCATTGAGTAAGTAAAGCTGGGAAGAAATATTTTTTGTGTTCATTTAAGGCTGTAACGCAAAAAAATGGGAATATTTCAAAGAGGGTGATTATTTTCTATACTCACTGTATACCTTGCTTCCAGAAACAAACAAAGCCAAGCAACACTACCACTGCCATCAGAAAGACAAATTAAGTAATAATGGTTGTGTAAGAGGCTGAAGGACTGATATTTTATTTTACAATAATGGTCAAACGATCCAACATTATTGATCAAGTGTTGTAGAGAATAATTCACTGCTTTTTCAATAGCAAAGTGCCATAAACTCTGAGATCAGGCGTATGAATTGACAAAAAGATTTGCAAACTGTTTGAAATATACACTTAATCCAGATTTCTTTACCTTGCAGTGAGTTACCTCAGCAAACTTCAAATTTGCAAGTCCTTCTGTGTGATTTAATATCTTCACTCCAGCACATCTGAGATTGGTTTTCTAACCTTAATAAATTACCCCACTTTAATATTAGGAAGTGCCGACCAGAGGAAGGAAAATTGATGAAATAAAAGAAAAATGATGTCTCACTAAAATCAATATGGCGTATGGAGCCGGAGAACAGGCGAAAGATGACGTGAGAGCAAGTGGCCAGCAGGGTATGGCTGACCTACCAACATGAAAATAAATTGTTCAAAATGAATACATTTCAGGCAATCCACACAAGTTCATTCTTTTATGCCGAAGTCGTCTGGGACTTGAAACAACTTCCTCAGCCTGTGATGCCTGAAATAGCGATTCATCTCTGCTTATGTAAGGGTGAAACTTTTCCTCCACTTTTTCCCAATTAGCTTCATCCTCTTTGCCACCAGTAACAAAGATTGAAGCTGAAAAGTCCCAGGCGTATACACTCATAGTCTGCTCACATTAGATGTTAGATGTCGTTGGAAATCTGGAAATGATGTAATACCCAAAAATATATATACACTCATCTGAAAAAGGTAGGACACCCTATGAAAGCCTGTGTGTTTTTGTAACATTCTTGGACATATAGATATTTATTTCTAATTTTAACATTACTGTGAGATTCAAGTAACTCAACTAAACAATTAAAAAACTTTTCAAATCTTCTGTAAAATGTAATTCAACAAAAATTAGATTTCTGCTGAGGAATAAATTAGAACACCCCATTCTTTATTTCCAATTAAAATGTCTCAAATCACACAAACTTTGTATTTAGCATTTGAAGGAGGTTTTAAACCTCAGATATTCAAGTTGCTATGAACCTGACTGTTGAGGTGAGAGTAAAAACCATGGCGAGATCCAAAGAGCTGTCTGAGGACCTTCAGAAAGCAGATTGCAGCAGATTCTGGTAAGTCTGGTAAGGGGTTTATAAAGTTCTCAAAAGAATTTGCAATCAGCTATTTCACTGTCCAGAAAATTGTCAACAAGTGGAGGACTTCCATAACAACTTCCAACAACAAGAGCAGACCACTAGATGAAAAGAAGTTTCCCAAAACCCTAAAATGTCATCACGGGACCTACAGCAGGCTTGTGCCAAATGCCTCTACAATCAGAAAGAGACTGCACAACTTTAACTTGCATTGGAGCTGAGCAAGGAGGAAACATCAAGGCCAAACTGAGATCATAGACAAAGATCAGGATTTCTGGAATAATGTTCTTTGGACAGATGAGTCTAAAATTCTCTGGACACAGAGAACATGTCTGGCATAAACCAAATACAGACTTCCTGGAGAAGAACCTCATATCAACTGTGAATCATGAAGGTAGAAGTATCATGCTTTGTACCTGGCCAGCTCACCATCATAGAATCCACCATGAATTCTGCTGTGTATGAGAGGGTGCTAGAGGAACATGTTAGACCATCTGTAACAACATTAAAGCTGAAGCAGAACCGGACCATTCAACACATCAATGACCAGCAAATTTTTTGTAATTTCTAGTTTAGTTTTACGTTGATAAAAGAAACTTTAGTTATTAATGACTCCCTGTTTCCCTGGGGTACAAATATGATGTGACACAGAGTCATATTAGCTCTTGAACATGGGAAAGACAAGATACCATGCCGTTTAAGTAAGGCAGATGTGTGTCAATCTTCATAAGGCAGGTAATGGTTACAAGAAAATAGCCGCTCGTCTAAGACTGTCTGTATCTACAGTGAGAGAAATAAGAGAAGTAAAAAGTTCTCCAAATCTCGCAAAGTGTGGTATCTTGGGATCACAAGTCTCCATTACAAATCATAAAATGCTCTCTTCATGCCAACATATAAACAACATGTTTTCTAAACAGCTAAACTGTCCTTTATTCATTTGAGTGTAACACTGGAAAATCCACATTAAGAAATCACACATAAATAATATTTTCAAACTCAAAATGACACTATATTATGGCTTTATTTGCCTAAGCATGGCCTGTTTGCTGAAATAAAGCCCACAGTGTATATAAGCATTTTAAAATATACAATGTAAATCACGAACCTAAGCGTATTGTAATGAACTTACATGTTGCTTCAATGTACTGGCAGCTGTTGCAGAAATGATACTGGACCATTCAACACATCAATGACCAGTAAATCCAATTAATTGCATTGAGTTTATGTGGGGTGACTTGAAATGGGCAAGAAACTCCTAAAACATCTCACGCCATAAAGAATTCTGCATTGAAGAGTGGAGCAAACCAATGTCGGCGACTGGTAGATGCTACAAGAAGCATCTCACTGTGGTTATTTCAACTGAAGGGGGTAATGCTAGTGTCTTAACTTTTTCCTCAATACATTTTTGTTCAATGAATAAATCAAGACTACATTTTTTGTTTGCCTGCAATTAAATCACTTTCTGTTCCAGAGAAATAAAAACCAGATTAGACATCGATGTGTGAGCATTTTTTAATAAAGAACTGAATATTTAATGGGATGTTCTAACTTTTTCATGTGACTGTATACACACACGCACACAAAACACATCACTTAATATCCCATACAATGTTGGCATTCAAAGGTCAATCTGAGAAAGGTCAACCCATAAGATAAAGCAGACAGATTTAAAGAATAAGTAAAATTGCTAATCTTGTTAGCAACATTGGCATACATGGTGGTTGGGGCATACAGCTGAGAGTGCCAGCTCTCTTTTGTCTTTGTAGTGTTTGTAGTGCCCTTTTTCAAAGGCTCTAAATGATGAATATGCTACCAACCTTTGTAAAATGTAAAACAGTTTGGCTGCACCCATAAATTAAACAAGGCTTTACAAACACCAGCCGGCTTGCACAGTTTTTCATGACCAAACCTTTTATGTGTCTGACAAATTCTGTTTAAGATATGCAACAGCAACAGTAGATCTGTCCGGATTTAAAATACGATGTAGCTGCATTTCTTAAGTGGTGCAACTGTCTTGAGTGTTTTCTTCATTACAAGGTTGATTCATTGCAATGTCACTGTCATTTATGGCCAGGAATAAAAAAAAGCCTCTTCTTCAGTGTGATGTTAACCAGCTTGGGTGTCTGTTACAAGTGTGTTGGGCTTTTCCAATGATATTGTATTAAAAACACTTTGAAAAAATGAGTTGGTGTTTCATGAGATTCATCTTTCACCTTTTTAAAGCCGATACTAATCTGTGTGGAGAGACCAAGCTTGTTGGAGGCAACAGCAATGGCTAAACTGAGGAGAAAATTAAGACAAAAAATACTAAGGTGTTAACTATAAAGGTGTAATGAAACATCCACGTTAAACATTGTAGTTACAGCTCCCTCCACAATTATTGGCATTCCTGGTTAAAATGTGTTAATAGCCTTAAAATACATTACATTTTTTATTGCATCTCACACTGAAATATTTTTTTTAAATCTGACATTTAAATAAAGTGAAATAATTTTTTGTAATTTCTAGTTTAGTTTTACGTTGATAAAAGAAACTAGGAACTTTAGTCATTAATGACTTCCTGTTTCCCTGGGGTACAAATATGATGTGACACAGAGTCATATTAGCTCTTGAACATGGGAAAGACAAGATACCATGCCGTTTAAGTAAGGCAGATGTGTGTCAATCTTCATAAGGCAGGTAATGGTTACAAGAAAATAGCCGCTCGTCTAAGACTGTCTGTATCTACAGTGAGAGAAATAAGAGAAGTAAAAAGTTCTCCAAATCTCGCAAAGTGTGGTATCTTGGGATCACAAGTCTCCATTACAAATCATAAAATGCTCTCTTCATGCCAACATATAAACAACATGTTTTCTAAACAGCTAAACTGTCCTTTATTCATTTGAGTGTAACACTGGAAAATCCACATTAAGAAATCACACATAAATAATATTTTCAAACTCAAAATGACACTATATTATGGCTTTATTTGCCTAAGCATGGCCTGTTTGCTGAAATAAAGTATTTTAAAATATACAATGTAAATCACAAACCTAAGCATATTGTAATGAACTTACATGTTGCTTCAATGTACTGGCAGCTGATGCTGAAATTATACCATGTTAATTTGCATACATAATTTTCATTAAAATGTATATAAAAGTAAAAAATAAAAGATTTATTGGTTCACCTTCACTGAAGAAATATTGTGTAGGTTTAATACTAGTTACACTGTTGAAGTTCCTACACCTACATACTTCTGTAGTCCACCTGCCATGGTGGAGGAGTACGCCGGAATGGTAGTTGGTGTGTTTTTTTCTCCAGTTTTGATTGCAGATGGTGATTAATAGCGAACCATGTGACAAACTAAACTGTATCTACTGTATCAACTGTTCAACTGAGTCACAGTTCTACAGAAGCATTGTCCTGTATTAGAACTTGAAGAACCTCTTTTTAAGAGTGTTTACACGCTCTGCTTATCTAAACTCATCTTTATGAGACAACAAGAAACTCAGTTGTCTCTGAAACTGGCGTGTTTACCGACAGCAGATAAGAAGGAAGCTGTGCATGTTCTATGGCGTGTGGTCTGCTGCCGTGAGTGTCTTCAGCTGAGGAACATCATTCCAATGTGAGCTCATAAAAGTGTGAAAGCTAAGTCAGAAGCCTGGTCCATGACGAAGGAGCAGCTGCTGAAAGCTGCTTTCTCTGTCTGAATTAAGCATGAGCACTGGCTTTTCTTTGAGATTCTTTGAAACACACTTAAAAGCACTTCAGTCAGTGTGATATGCACACTCACATGTGTTTGTGTGTGTGTGTGTGTGTGTGTGTGTGTGTGTGCGTTAGAGAGACGTAGGCTTTCTGGAAAGAAGAAGCTTCATAGCACAGCTGTCTTACAGTCTCTTACATCACAGGCACTTTTGGAGCTAAACTCAGCAACAGCAGAGGCCAGTGCAGGCAGCACATACACACACACACACACATACACACACAAACACACTCAATTAGCATGCAAAATTACAGCTTGACAAATTACATACTGATAACGTATTCAAATATAGCTTTATGAGTGAAAATCCCAATGCTTTACCTGTATTAAGTAACAGATATACACACTGATATATACCACAGATATATAACACACAGCCAAAAGAATATATAAACTCTTGCAGTTCTGCAAGTGGGGTTTTTGCCTATTCTTGCCCAATACAAGACATCAGCTGCTCAACCATCTGTGGTGGCTGTTGTATCTTCATAAAGCTCCATACATTTTCAATAGGTCAGTCAAACATATGCACTCTGAATGAAACTATTGTGTTGTAGCAAATGCTGAATGAGACCTGGTATTATCATGCAGAAATAATGTCGACTTCCTGAGAAAAGACATCACCTTGATAGCAGAATATGTCTCTCTAAAATCCCAAAATATGCCTTCAATGGGAACGTTACACCTGTGTGTGTGTGTGTGTGTGTGTGTGTGTGTGTGTGTGTGTGTGTGTGTGTGTGTGTGTGTGTGTGTGTGTG
>JBBIGC010078939.1:0-24927 GCA_037576955.1 Lepidarchus adonis
TGCTAAAACAGTTCCTTGTGGGGCCCCTGTACTGCATACAGTCCTGTCAGACACACAGCCCTGAGTTCTCACATACTTGTCTTTCCTTTTTGCAGCTGAGTTTTGTGTTGCACCGTAAAAAGAAAACGTTCTCTGTTAAAGACAAAGAGAACCATCTTGGGTCAGTGTCCAGTTTGGTAGCTTCCTTCCCAAAACACATTTGAGCAGGGAGATCACCAGACTGTGCTAGACAGTGGCCCTCCAAGACTGGAGTTTGACACCCCTAATCTACAAAATGATACTGGGTTGAATCAGTGCGTATAGCATGGGTGACTTGCATCAATGTACCCATATGAAGAGGCATATATCTGAATTCATGTGAAACATATATGCTGCTATCAAGGTGTTGTCTCTTTCTATGAGGGCAATTTTTTTGGCAAAACAATATCAGGTATTTTTGTTAGATTGAAGATTTTGCCAGACTGAAGTTGAAGATAATATTAGAGTCAGCTTTATTTAATCAATCAGAAGACAACCGAGTGTGTTTAAAATGAAAAGAACAGAACTATATTAAAGTCTGATCTTCACAACACTTGAAAAGGAGTTTAAAATGTGATCATACTTGAATGGTTATAAACCCTTTTGAAGGAGCCTAGACTCCAAAACTTCAATAAATAGTTTGAAAGACTATGTATACAAGGAAGCAATTCAAGACTTCTGTTACCCTCCCCAAGAGTGATTGACCAACACAGAACACTTCAAGGACACAGAGGTTCACATTCTTTGCCACTATTGGATACATTTCTTCTGAAAATAAATGCCCAAGCATTACCTTGTCTTATTTATTTAACAAAATTCTCTTTACTGTATGTTTTATAGTGTGTGTGTGTCTTGTATGTTGCATAGTGTCTATGTTGTATGTTTTATACTGTGTGTGTTGTATGTTGTATAGTGTGTGTATTGTATGGTGTATAGTATGTGCAGTACGTTGTGTAGTGTTTATATTGTATATTGTATAGTGTATACAACACACACAGTACACAACATACATCACACACACTATGCACCATACAACACACACAGTACACAACATACATCACACACACTATGCACCATACAACACACACAGTACACAACATACAACACACACAGTACACAACATACAACACACACAGTACACAACATACAACACACACAGTACACAACATACTGTATTTCCCTTCAGGACATAGTAAATAAATCTAAAGGGTTCACCCACTTTCATGCCACATTGTAAGTAAGAATAATTCGAAAGCCTTGTTGTACAGTAACTCACTAGCATGACAAGGGTGCTGGGGTCATGGATTTATGTGTCCTACACATGTACTGGACCAAAGAGTGAGGGTACATTAGATGAAACTGAGATACTTGTCTATATAACAGATGCATATCTGTTTGTTTTTGCCAGAAGCTTGTGTTTATAGGAAGTGCAGTGAGCAGAGAGGAGAGGATCTTGGTCTTTAATGGAGGGTAATGGGCTCCCTGAGTCGACCCACCCACACCCAAGAGATCTGGGCTAGTGACAACGGCATGAGCCGAGAGAGCATCAAATACCAGCACTGACACACAGCCATAATGAGGGGTCAGCCGATGGCCGAAGGAAGATAGCTCACATGCAGCAGCTTTAAATGTTCTTACCAAAACAGCATAAGGATATAAATATCCTTGTTTGTGTTTCCTATCTGTTGTTAGAGCTGGTGGATGCATTTGGGATGATTTGGAGACTGTAAATTATTATACAGAGGAGGACAGATATGGCTGCAGGGGGATTGTCCACTCATGATGTACTGGAATAATGCAACTGAGTGCAAACATTTGCAAATGAATATAAGTATGCATCATCTAGGGTAAATACATGAATTGCATTTTCTGCTAATGCACATTTACTGTTTGTTCGCAAAGATTTAACAAATGAGAAAATTTCATGTTTTATTTTTCTCAGAATGATGCATTTAGCAACTAAAACGTAATTGTTCATTCAATTGTGCAGAAAAATATACATATTTTTTAAGTTTATAAGGTGTGTGTTCTGTGGAAGACAAGTAGTTATATTTAACTGAATGAACCCAACTTGTCATTCAACCAAGGTTATTCAAATATTTACACCTTACTGTACATTTGATGAACATTAAGTGGAATAATAACATCCTTGTTTGTTTGTTTATTGATTTTTTACATTTTATTTAGAAGTTTAGTTGCCCATTCAAAAGAATGCTTAGACAATAACCAATGGACTCTGGATGAGTTTATTTTATACTTTAGGACAGTAGACATTGGCTTTGAGATGGGTGTTAAGAACTAAATCTGTTTGGCCAAAGACTGACAGACTAAAATTGAGGGACATTTGCTTATGAGAAATATATTCTTTGGACATTTCAGCAGAAACTCACTTCATAGGTTTACTGTCGATCAGACAGACTCTGGGATTTTTATTATCAGTGATACTGTGATAGAAGTTAAAAAATAATATACCATTGTGCAGAAAAGAAGTATTTAGCACCTACAAACAAGCAAGATTTCTGGCTCTCACAGACCTGTTAAAACTTCTTTAAGAAACTCTTTTATCCTCCACTCATTACCTGTATTAATTAAACCTGTTTGAACTCTTTATCTGTATAAAAGACACCTGTGCACACCTTCAAACAGTCAGACTCCAACCTCCACCATGGCCAAGACCAAAAAGCTGTCTAACGACACCAGGGACAAGATTGTACACCTGCACAAGACTGGAATGAGCTAATATACAATAGGCAAGCAGCTTGGTGAGATCAACTGTTGAAGCAATTATTCGAAAATCGAATAAATGCAATATCACTGACAATCTTCCTCAACCTAAGGCTCCATGCAAGATCTCACCTCATGGGACAAAAATGATTTTGAGAACAGTGAGGAAACAGCCCAGAACTACATGGCGGAACTGGTCAATGACCTGAAGACAGCTGGGACCACAGAAACAAAGGTTACTATTAGTTACACTACGTCGTCATGGATTAAAATCCTGCAGCACCGGAAAGGTCCCCCTGCTTAAACCAGCACAACGTTCATGCCCATCTAAAGTTTGCCAAAGACCACCTGGATGTCATGTGGTCAAATGAGACCAAAATGGACGTCTTTGGTATAAACGCCACTCGCCCTGTTTGGAGGGGGAAGAACACTGAGTTGTAGCCCAAGAACACCATATAAACTGTGAAGCATGGGGGTGGAAACATTATGCATTGGGGCTATTTTCTACAAAGGAGATAGGATGACTGATCCGTATTAAGGAAAGGATAAATGGGGACATGTATCTTGAGATTTTGGGCAAAAATCTCCTTCCATCAGAAAAAGATAAAACATGGTGAAAGATGAAACACGGCTGGATCTTCCAGCATGACAATGATCCCAAACACACCGCCCAGGCAATGAAGGAGTGGATATGCTCCACACTGGGAGCTAAATTCCATAGATGTTAGGTGTACTGACAATGTTAAATATTCAGGGTGTTTTCTTTATGAACTCTGTGATATATATTTCACATTTTGAGCTCTGGCATATGCCTTTCATTCTATGATCTCTGGAACAGGTCTTTTGGCTTATGACATCCGAGACAGGCCTTTTGCATTGTGTGCTCTGGGTTAGGCCTTTCATCCTATTAGCTCTGGAATATAGATATTGTCCTAAGAACTCTAGAATAGATCTCTGGAATAAACGTTTTTAAATGACAATGTAATGTCATGCTAATACACTATACATATTTAAAAGTCTTTTATAAAATTAATTCTGTAATGTAACCAGTTGGTTCTACAAAAACAAAACGTGAAGCAGGAACAATGCCTAACCCTAACTATAAATAAAGTCTAAAATTTCCCAATTAAAGATTAAAGATTTCTTTCCTGGTCACCCACCTTTTACTCATTTACCAATGGGCATTTGTATGTCTATCAGAGAGTCAAAGCCAGAAAAAAGATCATGAAAAGCTCCAGTGAAGTTGACATAGGGCATATCTTCACATATGCGCCTTAGTCAGCGTCATTTCATGCAAATACTTAAAAAAGGAAGCCCTATTAGCTGGGCTTCAAAAGTACAGAATGAGGAAATGCACACATTATTACACAAAGAACAGAAGCAAGCTTAAGAAGGTGATCTCGTAACATAAAGATCTCCAACTTCTTGTTTAAATGTCCAAAAATTCATGCAGTGATGTCAGTCTATAAAACTACAAGCTAACATCCACAGCCTTCTGTAAGGACGATCAAAGGAAAAAAGTTCATTAAAAAAATTATCTTATGAAGATAAAGGACATTTAAAACCCAAATGAAAGCTAGAATTGATAACATCCATCAAAACACACATCTTTCTATATAATATTTTATACACAGTTTAATATTAAGCAACATGAAGTTCATCTTCCTTGGTCCTAAAGAAGTTGATTCAAATAAATAATAAAAAAGAAAAATTGAACAGGATGTTTATTGTTCTTCGTGTTATAACAAGAGTTGTTTGGATACAAGTCTTACCTGAACTCAAAGGTTTGTCCAGGTTATAGAAAATTACTACTGGCAGCAGGTGTCTGTTAAAGGCCTACAGTTAATATGTGCTCATTTAGGCTTAGCTTACCTGGACAACATTGATTGCCCACTAGTGATAGCTGTCTGTTTAATGACCTTGATTTGTTTATGTTGATTTGGGCTCTCTGGATGACCAGTGGATCTATTTAGGGTGACCATTACACTGAGATCAAATATGGCAAGAAGTTTAATAAATAATGCCCTCTTTATAGTTTTCACCAATATATTCTTCTTAAATACATATGTTGCTTGGCAACCTGTGTTGTTTGAGATACATTATGTACTCCCCACTACTTTGATGATTTCCCACTTTGTCCTTTGACAGAGATTCTTTGTGAGCGTTAAGAGGTCTTTGGAAGTAAATGCAGGTGGTAGAACTTCAATGTCACTGAACTTAATATGCTTTCACATGAAACATAAACACACAGAACATTTAAGCACCAGAGCAAACACTATTGACGAAGTTATGCTACAGATACTTAATTACATGAACAAAGGACACAGGACTAGAAATACTCTAGCATAAACTAGGAACACCTGGTGAGGGGCGGAGACACAGCCAAACATGTGACAAGACAAAACCAAGACAAGCATGACAAGGGAGACTGAGCTATCGACAGAGACACTGTGACATTTTTTCAGTTCCCATTACTGTTTTCTTATAGCGTTTGCAATTTAATAACTTATGAGGCTCAAATAAGAAAGAATGATCATGACTGAAAAGATTGTTGAAATTGTAGTAACTTTACTTTTATAGCCCAATGCAAATGCTTAGTAGATTTATTCAACTAAATTTATCAGAATTTTTGCTAACTTGGCCTTAATCCCAATCCTACCTTTAACCTCTATCCAAATCACCTACAGCGGTCGTGGAACATGTGGGAACCCTTTAAAAATATGAATACGATCTAAAACATCTGATTAGTAGACACAGAAAATCTAGTTAATGAAAATGAAACAAGAATTATTATATTTGATCATGCATTTATTGAAGGAAAAAAACAACAATGATTCAATAACATATGTGTGTGTGACAAGTCTGGTGTTTTCAATTAATTGGTGATTCAATCAGTGACAATAATGTGTGAGCAAGTTTTATTAAAAGAACAGGGATCAATGTCTGTCACATTTTTAATTTACTCCCCTGTAAATCAAACACTTAACTGTTATAGATAACTCCAACTGCAAGGCTGTAATAATCTGGGACTTTAAAAAGGAACCCAGGAATATGTTTAAGCACCAAATGGCCTCTTTGACATTGGTTGATGTTAAAGATTATTAATCTATACCAAAAACAAAAACAACAACAACAATAAAAAATAAATTAAAACACATTGAGCAACACTGGGCTGGAAGTAGAAAGAAAATGCTCTCCAAAAAAAGCACATCCGCCCACCTATAGACCATGTGGACAAACCAGACAAATATTGGAAGAATATTATGTGGACAGAAATAGAAAAATGGGACTTTTGGCTTAAATGAGAAGCTTTACATTTGGAGAGAGAAAAACACTGCATAAGAACCCTATACCATCTGTGAAGCAGGGTGGTGGAAGTATTTAGTTTTGAGCCTGTTTAACTGTATTTTGGCCTGGGTGACACATCATCACGGATGGAAAATTTTAATCTTAACTACACTCAAGAATTTTAAAGAAAAATGTCAAGACATCTGCCTGTGAACTATTGAGTGGTTCAACGAAAGAATGGTTAAAGAAAAATAATGTGAATGTTTTTGAATGGCCAAGTCAAAGTCTTGACTTTAATTCAATACAATAAAAAGTTGTGGAAAGACGTAAAGTGAGCACTCCAATTGAGGAAAATTACCAATATGTAAGAGACGAAGTTCTTTATAGAGGAATGGACTAAAAGTCCTCAGAATTTGAAGTGCTGGACTGATCAACAGTTACGGCAAGTGTTTAGTTGAAGTAATTGCTCCAAATGGAAGTCACATCAGATACTAAAAGCACAGGTTCACTTATTTTTCCCACATGAAGATATGTAATTGTATTTTTTTTTCAATAAATACATAACCAAATAATTGTTGTGACATTTAACTATGATTTCTTTTCTTTGAAAATCAAATTATGTTTTGTGTCACATTCAAATATACTGTAGAATGTTTTAAAGGGTTCACAAACATTCAAGCACCACTGTAGTTCTAACAGTCTGATCCAAAACATGACCTTAATACGGTTTAGCTCCCAGTGGAAAGCGTAGCCACTCCTTCATTGCCCGGGCGGTGTGTTTGTAATCATTGTCATGCTGGAAGATCCAAAGATCCAACCTTGTTTCATCTTCAGTGCTTTCACTGATGGAAGGAAGTTTTTGCCCAAAATCTCAAGATACATGTCCCCATTCATCCTTTCCTTAATATGGGTCAGTTGTTCTGTCCTCTTTGCAGAAAAGCAGCCCCAAAGCATAATGATTCCACCCCCATACTTCACAGTGGGTATGGTCTTCTTTTGATGCAACTCTGCATTCTTCCCCCTTCAATCATCAGCTTATTTAAAGCCATGGTCATTTCAAGCCCAACTGTGACTTTTAGGAAACTTTTATTGTTTGTATTTACAGTGTCACAACTGTGCGTTCATCAAAAGTATAATGCGCTTTGATATCCTGTGGTATTCAAATTATGCCTGTTGCAAAAATAGTATAATTTTATTAATCTGAAAATATTTTCTCCAACTGGACTTCCCAGCATACATCAAAGCTCTCTACATCTTTGTGCAGGAGTGTATCTGTTTATATACAATACAAAGATCTCAGCGACACTACTGGTTAATCCAGGCAAAAAAAACACAATCACAAACATGTCTGCGGTACATTCTCATTGGCATTACAACGCAGTGCAGAACCACTTAACTGTGTTTTAGAGAAAAAGACATAATGATTGGTACTAGCTGGGCTGAGCTGAACTCCGGCCTGTTTTTACAGCTGAACAGTTGAACAGTTGAACAGTTGAAGTTGGGCCAGTTGAATTTAAATGGCAATCACAAAATGAGTCATCATGTCTGCACTGATGGGAAATTTTTTTCCAGAGTGCTGCAGTTATGTACAGTATGTGGGGTTATATAATCACCAGAGTGGGTCATTCTGACCAGTAGTGGTGTAGCAGGAAGTGTTTCATGCTGCCTAACTGCAGAGAGAAAAACCACAAAAATAGAAGCAGCCAGCTATCTTTCTTAGAGCTGTGCGGAACTGAACACAGGCCTACATATAGTGAAACTACAGATATGTGACCACAGCAACTAACTGAACTTATGTCATCTACTAGGAGCCCAAACATTCAAACACTTTTAAAAATCACTTACAACAGGCATCTGATACACTTTGTGTCTATTGGTTAAGTCTAAGCCTAAATAGTATTTTATCTGTTATAACTGTAGCGACTTATTCCTTTATCTATCTATCTATCTATCTATCTATCTATCTATCTATCTATCTGTCTGTCTGTCTGTCTGTCTGTCTGTCTGTCTGTCTGTCTGTCTATTTTTCATTCACATATCCATCTATCCTTCCACCCATTCATTTTTCTGTAAATAGGCTTATGAATTTGGTAAATTGACTCTTACTCTTTTTGCTTCATCAGCAATGCAGTAAACAACATGCACGAGTGAATAATTAAAAGATGAAATTATCTTCATGTTCAAACGCTAATCCACTGTAACTGTAAAACAAACATGCACGATATGTTACACCGTTTACTTTTTCTTAATCTGTTTTAAGGCCTATGCGTATACATATGCATATGCAAAATACAGATGATGCTGTTTGAAAAAAAGAACAATAATCTGCGAGTTTATTCTGGTGCCAGTTGAGTGTATTGCACGCCAGGCGGAACTGATGGACTTCTTCTTCACGTGCTGTTTTATTTCCCACCCGTTTTCCGCTTCCTTCACCGCGAATGGCTATAAGTTCAAACTCGCGAACGCGGCGTCGAGAACATCAATGATAGCGCAGAATGCGAGATCAGACCGGCCAATAGCAGCGAGGCAGAGGG
Organism: Lepidarchus adonis; assembly: GCA_037576955.1. Lineage (NCBI taxonomy): Eukaryota > Metazoa > Chordata > Actinopteri > Characiformes > Lepidarchidae > Lepidarchus > Lepidarchus adonis. The sequence continues at coordinate 8,565 of JBBIGC010078939.1, forward strand.
CGGGCTTTTCCCGAATACGGGTGGGCTGGGCGTAACAACGCCTTCTTCGTTTGACACTGGCAACAGAAAGAAACCCACACAAAAACTTTTCTTCCTTTATCTCACACGCTCTCGCTGCATCACTGCACATCACGGAAACGTTCATGTGGGTGAGAGGCAGTTGTCGCACTAACGTAGAGAGAGTTTTAAGCAACCGATTGCCAGGCTCCGAGCTCGCGCGGCCAGAGGTGACCAGACCCGAGCAGGACCCTGTGAAAGAGCGTGGTCAGGAAACGCAGCGGGACATGTGAAGCTCACTGGTCAACTCGCATCGACCAAGGCATCATGAGGCAGCATTCGTTCAAAGGGACCCTGCAAACGACCCTCCTGGGTCTCTGTGTGCTTTTTCAGGTATGTCTTTACTAGCACCAGAAGCACTTTCGAGTGGCTGACCTGCACCTGTCGCACCAGGTGAGCAGAATGTGAGCCCTCTCTTTTTCACTGTGGCATTACACTCTGTATGTTTTAGGATGGTGACGACTATAGCAGCGTCTATAGTCTGACATATATAATGTCATACATTCAGCGGCATGAGCCAAGGGGACATGGTTCTCACGCGAAGTGCTGTGGTAAATGCAAATGAAGCCCTTTTAGACATAACCACGTCCTCAGGCACCATCAAAGTATTCATCCACCACCGACTGACCACTGTGAGGCCTTTAGACTCTTAGTGTGCAGAACTTCACATGGCGCTCAGATGTTCTGAAGGGGTTATAAAGTGCTGTGCTGTGAGAAGGGCTGAAGTCACTCTGGGCTCCTGAAGGAGGTCACACAGACTGAATTCAGGAACTGAAACATTTTAATTCAGCACGACCCCCTGAACACATGCCTGACCATTTTCCATTTACACCAAAAGTTCATTTCTCCCTTAATTCTTTCTTTCTTTTCTAAAGTGTTTTATTGACATGGTCCACAGATACTTTAGAGGATATTGTTAGATTTAAGTAACAGCTGAATCATTTTTCTATAAATATAGTAACCCCCACCACCCATTGTGTAAGACCAGTAATGGGAGTTTCTTTAGTTTCAGTCCCCATGGACGACTGAAAATGCTTTGAGATTAAATCACTCCATTTTAAAAGAAAGGGGTTGTTGTGTTTAGAAAATACAGTGTCTAAAGCATGTACTGTATGCCTACTGTACAGAAAAATTAGCCTTTTCACTTTTTTTGATTTCACTCTGTAAAAATATTCAGAGTGAAGAGTGAACTTCTGAATTGATGTTGACATGATCTGGGTTTTGCTTGGTACTAGAATGTGTTAAGTTTATTTAACTTACTATTTTCTTACTATTTAACTAACTATTTAACTTTATCTGAAGTTAATTGGAGCAGGGAACTTTCTCTATGAAGGTAAAATGCTAAGACTTGTTTTTTACAGTGCAGGCCGTGCTACGCAGATTCATTGCCATGACTTTAACTGCCAGTGTGCTGGAAAATTCTGTCTGCTCAGGCTTTTTCAGTGGGAAACGCAATTTCGTTCCTCTTTCAGAAATTGTTGATAAATTAGTGCCATGGTCGTCTTTGACTAAAGTAAGGGTGAAACTTCCTAACTTACTTCACTTATGGTGTGTGCTCACCCAGCAGTGTGCTCTATCTGCAGTAACTGCACACAGCAAAACACTCAAATATACTTTATTTATTATTATTATAATTTAAAACATTTTTACTGTTTATGTGAGAACACTCTTAAGGGACACACATTAAGTATATTATCAATAAATGGGATGTTCACAGTTTATCTAACATTACATTGGGCAAGTCCAGAAGATGGACTGTTGTGATGTTGTGAGGTCTTGTTCCAGTTCTGATGCTGAAACATTGAGTATTGATCAATACTGATCTGAAACCAATCACTTCTTTTAAATCTCTTTAGAGTGAAAGCTTTTAAAGTGAAAAGCTGTATATAACTGTCTGTAGTAGGAAGTGCAGCTGGGCAGCAATGAGATACTGATACACAATACGTATTGTGTTATTTGAGTGGTATTCATAATTTACCCAGAAAAACATATTGTGATGTGATGGGACATTTATCATTAGCAATGGATACTGACATATTATTCACTGCTAAAAGAAACACTTTACCTAAGATAGCAACAGTTTCATTACTAAGAACATGGACAGCAACAACATTATTATACAGTTTCTAGCAGAAATAAATTACACAAAACATCACTTCCTGTCTGAGGAACTGTATGTGTAATACTAGGCTTAGTTAGGTTCTCAGCGATAGTATATTAATATCAGACTTAATGTCGTCAATGTTACAGTCACATACTGCACTTCTTTTTAGAGCAGGGCAACATGATGACATTTATTGTTATTGTAATAAATTATTAAATATTTTGTGTTTCTATGTGGATATTTGTCAGTAGTTAAAGAACACTGACCAGCTGAATGTTTCAGTACAAATAGTGCATTATTATTCCTGTTTAATTTGATACAGTGCAGCACAATGTGTGAAATAATATTTGTAGTTTTTATTTATACAGGTATATTTATTTTAAACGTGGCACCACTGGTTCTCTTTTGTTCGTGCCGACTTATACATATATGTGTGTGTGTATGATATTTTTGCCATTTCATCCACCCCTGCTTAAAATCAAGTTGTTTTTCTAGCAGTTGTTTTGCACTTAGGCCAAACTGGTTACAGAAATAGACAGTATACTGCATTTTTTGCTGGTATCTGCTTGATACCATTACCGAGTATAGGATCAGTTTTAACTTTAAAGTTGACTCCTCACGCTGATCTCGGGCCTCAGTGTACTGCTTAAATTACTTTGCCCAACGTTAAGAACCAAGCATTAGTGACCGGTAACAGGGTCCAGTAAATTTTGGGTAGGTCACTAGTAAAGGTGGTAAAACCTCAAGGAGTTTACATCACTTCTTTCCTGTAATTCTCTCTCTCTGTTTGGTTTTCTCGCACCTCCCAGTGTTGAGATACAGTTCATGCTTTTACTGCTGCCAGTTGACGTTTAGCAGGTCAGAGTGTAAAAGACGTTTGTGATGTTACCAGGTGTAAGAAATGTTTTACACAGCTTGCCTTCTTCTCCACTAGGTGCTTTATTTTCTGACTTTGGTTCTGACATTGAAACTATGTTGTTTTACTTAACGAGTATAATGAGTGTATGTGTATGTGCTGTATGCACTTTTTAGCTTTTTCTGCTCAATTTTGTCAGTATTGAGTTCCAGAGTCCGTTTGCAACAGAAGAAGTTAATGTGTGGTTGTGATGAACTCTTAGTCTTATTTTTATGTATTTTTTTCTTATATATTTTTATCACTCTTCGGTTTCAACCAGAGAAGGATGGGTTCTGAGCTTTGGCTCCTTTCAAGGTTTTTTTGTATAATTAGGGAGTTTTCCTTGCCTCTGTCGCCTTTGGCTCATTGAGGGCTCTGACCCGGGTTCTATAAACTCTGTAAAGTTGCTTTGTGACAATTTCACAACCTGTATTTCCATCTCATTTTAATGCAGAGTATCATTGTTCATAGGTCTCAGTAGGAGATGTTCTGGGAACATGTCAGAATGGAAGGTACGTTGCTTTGCATACATGTCCTATAAAAGGATGTTGTTACACACAGACTGCAACGTCATTAATGCAGGGAGGTCTGTGTTTATGGTAATATCTTTGGGTCGGTCACCTTGCATTCTCAGAACATGTGCATGCATGCTTGAACACAAGTAAAAATATTGATAAAAACAAAGGACAAACATTATTTACAGTAAAATAGGCTTCATTTGTTCAAATTACAAATTATTTTATTATGCTAATACTGTCATTTGCCTTACCAATTTGCATAATTATCTGTAAGTATGTGGTGCCAGAGAGACAGTTTCGAGTTTTTCCGTCTGTTGCAGTTTTTCCACTTGAAGAACTGCCTGCGTCATTAATAAAAAAAGAAAAAACTGCAGCAAATAGCAGTACTGAGCATATCTTGTGTCCATCAGTGACAAGTTTGTTATTGTTGCTTTGTAATGAAGTCTTTGGTGAGCAAAGACACTTCTGAATCAGCATAAAAGGACAACTCTCACCCATTGAGTAATGTTCTCAGCAGAATCTCTTGTGAAGGAACAATCTTAGCATGAGTCATTTTGTCATTCTCCTGATACTGACTTAAAGTAAATTGGACAGATCAGGTGTTTTGTTCATGTGTATTTCTAAAGAAAAATGCTTTGTTGAGTTTCCTATCTGGTGGTGAGAGAGATCACAGCTATTTTGGGTATTAATGAATTTGCATATACTGACACACCGTGGGCTGTGTAGAGCAGACTAGAGCTCAACATACAGATATGGCCAGCACTTACAAAACAGTGGTTTGTCTGTAATGGCTTTACACAAAATTTTCGAAATTGTGTTTGTCTAAACATTTCCACAATTTCTTTCCAACTTTAAAACACTGATGCACGCATAGTTCTTATCAGATTTAATAGTGTGTTTAATGAAGTAGTTTGCTAGTTTGTATCTTGGATCTTGTCCCATGAAGGTATTTATGGGGCTGTATAATGGGCTACACTATTTATTTTGTTGTAATAAATACATTTGTGTGGCTTGTATTAGTCTAATTACTGAAATTTAGTCTTTGTATCTTTTGGACATTAAAAGAATGTTACTGAAGTTACTGAACAGTTTCAACTACATATTTACTAAAAGCAGGGAGTTGGTAAGAAAACCAAGTGAAATATCGTACTAATAGGATGTCAGTATCTCTTCCAAAGTGAATGAAAGGCAAAATGTTCTTTACTTTCATGTGACAAGATCTTGAGAGTTGAGCACGCTACACTTCAATGCTCTCACACACTTCCTGGACTGAATCTGCATAGCAAAAGTTCATCTCAGTAGACTGTTGTGCTCTTATAGACCAGCTATATAAATACACCACTGACTGTTAAAGTGAATAGCACTGATTGTCTAGTTATTTCATTACAATTGCACTTGTCAGAGGGTGGGTTATATTAGGCAGCAAGTAAACACTCAGCTCTTGAAATTGATATGCTGGAAGTGAATTCTGATGTCCAAAAACTCAACCTGGCCATCTGTTCGTGAGCTAAGCTGAAACGAACTCGGGTTCTGCACCAGGGCAATGATTCAAAACACATCAGCAAGTCCACCTCTGATTGGTTGAAGAAAAACAAAATGAAGACTTAATAATAAGTAATAATAGTTTCAGTTTAAAGAGGCATTGGGTGTACAGGTGGGTCTTTTTGAGTGATGATCAGCCAGGTGGTGCATGGTACTGTCCATATGGGTTCTACTTAGTAGGAGGGAGTGGTTTCCAGTACATTAGGATAAACCTAAGCAACAGAGTAGCTCAGCACAGAGAGAGAGAAAGACAGCGAGAGAGAGAGAAAGAGAGCGAGAGACAATGAGAGAGAGAGATTGTTAGGCATGTTCAATGTTGCGCGTGATTAAGAACGACAGACATTGTGGTCTGAGTATATGCAGGAGACTCTCTATCAGGTCTACAAACAAAAATTTATTCGAACATTTGTGGTACAATTTAAATGAAAGGAATAGTTCCTTTTGTGCTGTGTGGGATAATGCAATGAACAAGTATAAGAACAAATAATTTGCATAAAAGCAGGTAGAAAAGCAAATCCTTGTTTCATGTTGCAGCATAATTCAACATGTGTTTAATTAAAGGACAAATGTTGAAATGGTCTAAACACATTCTGGCCTGTTAAGATGAACTGTTGAGATACTTCCTTTAACAACAGCAGATGACACAGTCATGAGGAGACACAAGTCTCAAGCAAATTCTGAAACAAAGTTGCCCATTCAAAATAACACTACTTAAATGTTTGTGGTCAGATGTTCATGTGTGAGAAGGTGTGGTGTTACATTTACAGCATTTGGCAGATGCTCTTATCCAGAGCGACGTACATGGTGAGCAGTTGAGGGTTAAGTGCCTTGCTCAAGGGCACTTCAGCCTGCTGTCCGGTTCCGAGAATCGAACCTGCAACCCTTCGGTCACAAAACCCACTTCTCTAATTATTGTTGCAGAATATTGCAAAGCATCAATGTAGCATTTTTGAGTCACCGCATAAAAAGCAGAATATGTTTTTTTGTCTTTTTTTGTGAGAAAGCTACCAATGCCATTACACCAGTTTGACTAGTTTAGTTTTTACTTTGTCAGTGACAGGGAAAGAAAGAGAGAAGTGTGTGGATTCTTTTCAGGAAGTTTTTTTTTTCCTCCAACAAAGTGTAACCAATGGGCTGAATCAGTTTGAACTCCGTTAGCTTTATCTAGGAAGCCTGAGCAAAAATCAAGCTGCTTGTACATAGAGGTTTGTCAGAGTCCTTGATTGGAATCAGAATCAATGAGTAACCTTGTGGAGATTACTTATTGGTGACTGGACCAATGGGGTGATTTTTATATAACTGTATCTATACTATTTTCTCACTTTCTTCTTAGAATCCATCAGAATTTGGCCTTAGCTGTCATGACATACACTGTTGAACTTGCTGATAACTGATACACTACACACGCATATGAACTTAAGTGGCATTCCCTTCTTATTCCATAGGATTTAATATGATGTCAGCCCACCCTTTGCAGCTATAACAGCTTCAACTCTTCTGGACGAGCTTTCCACAAGGTTTAGGAGTGTGTTCATGAGAAATATTTACCAATGTTCCAGAATCACATTTGTGAGGTTAGACACTTAGATGAGAAGACCTGGCTCACAGTCTCTGCTCTAATTCATCCAAAAGGTGTTCTTTCGGGTTGAGGTCAAGTTCTTCCACAGCAAACTCGCTCGTCCTTGTCTTTACAGACTTTGCTTTGTGCACTGGTGCGCAGTCATGTTGGAACAGAAAGGAGCCGTCCCTAAACTGTTTCTACAAAGTTGGGAGCATGAAATTGTCCAAAATCCCTTGATGCTGAAGCATTCAGAGTTCCTTTCACTGGAACTAAGGGGTCAGCCTCTGAAAAACAACCCCAAACCGTAATACCCCCCCACCAAACTTTATACTTTACACAATGCAGTCAAGTACCGTTCTCCTTGCAACCGTGAAACCCAGACTAATCCATCATGTTGCCAGATAGAGAAGCGTGAGTCATCACTCCAGAGAAGGCATCGCCACTGCTCTAGATTCCAGTGGCGGAAGTGATTGACTGCAGAAAGTTGCCGACCTCTGCACACTATGCGCCTCAGCATCCCCTGACCCTGCTCTGTCCTTTTACTTCATGTCTGCATGCCCAGGTACTTGAAATTATACACCTGTGGCCATGGAAGTGATTGGAAGAACTGAATTTAATTATTTAGCCTGGCAAGTGAATACTTTGGTCAATAAGGGGTCCTTAAGTTAGGTCACACGATCGTGAAGAATCGTGGTTACGTCACTAGCTTCTAAAAATGATGGCATTTGCTCTCCAAATTGTTGTCTGAATCACTTTGACAAGGGCCTTATTGTGATGGCTAGATTACTAGAGTCAGTGAGTTAGATCATCTCTAAATATCAGGTATTACATTTCAAACCACTACCAAATTATTCCAGAATCAGCTGCCCCATGAAATCCAGCGTAGGAGAAGACTGTTTGATTAGAAAATATATTTCTAAGAACCCCAACATTTTCATCACAGGAAGTAATCTGGAAGTAAATCTTGCAGCTGTTGCTATGAAGGTGCATTCACTGTTTGGATAGAGTAACAGTACATATACACTATGTGGCATAGACCAAACACAGCTTTTTAGGAGAAGACCCTCATACCAACTCTTAGGGACTGGGTAGCTTGTAGTTATTGATTCAGCTATGAATTCTGCATTATATCAAAGAGTGCTCAATGGTAACATGAGGCCATCTATCCAAAAATGGCTGTAAGCACTTTAGCCAATATAATGGGAGAATGGCTCAAATAGAAAATATGGAGGACTATGGAATGGGCTTGTCAAAGCCTAGATTTGAATGTCACTGAAATGTTGTGTGGGCTGATGGAATTTTGCATAAAGGAGTGGTCAAGAATTTCAGCACGCGTCAGAGACAGCTAGACAATTATGCAAAATGTTATTTCTGCTTAAGGGAGCAATTCTAGCTTTTAAGGCTGAGTATGCTTACTTTCACCATAGAAAAATATTAAATTGTATGTATATCTGTTGATATTTGTGATTTTTGTTGTTTGTCTGTAGTATATGACATTTGTTTGTAGACACTTTATTAAAACAGGCAAAATGTGTTGACAATCAACAATTTATGTGAAATGTATAATATATACAACAAATTCAGTTATTCATTATCACAGTGCTTGTGATTTGAAAATTGCATTTTTTTTTTTGAGTTTTGCAATCTCATTCATGTTTCATCCCAACTCATATACGTAGTAGCTGTTTCTCACTAAATGGTAGGTAGGTGTAACTAATCACCTGAATTTTGGCAGATATGTTTGATGGTTTTATGTTGTTAAACAAAATCATTTAAACTCATTTTTAACTCATTAAAGAGCAAAAAATGAGTTTTTTTACAACTGTGGCTGAACTGTGGTGTGGCCATCATTTCATTATGGCTGCAAATGTGATGTTGTGGAGCTGAGACGTTAAAAAATTGTTTTACAACCATTTTTACAACAAATCTGCAAAAGCACAAGAAAAAGAGGTAAGCGAGAGCAAACTTTAATTTAGCTAGCTCATTAAATCATTAAGCCACATTTAACCACTATCTTACCATTTGTTTACTTGTATCAGTTGCTTTAAAATAACTGATACAAGTTTTCATAACTGTATGTTTATATCCACTAACATGATACAAAATCTCTTAAAATCATTACTAAGTGGAGAACAATGTTTATATTTCACTGGTCCAAGTTCATCAGGATGGAATTGTCCATTGCACTTTAAATTGTGCAGGACTCAACTTTAAAATGGCGCTGCTTTAGGTGGAATGGAAGTTCAATTTGAGAAATAAGAATAAAATAAAATAAAAAGGTAAATAAAGCACATCTAGAGTGCATTAGCCGAGTCACTCAAACTCAACTTTAATCTTTTAGAATAATTTTGTACTGAATCAGAAATTAGCTGTGCCTCTGTTTTTCGGTTTTTGATCATATTGCTGCAATCTTTCCCTTGGATCTGGTCTTGATTCTTACTCAAAACCCTGAACTTGGTCTTGACTCAGACTTGAACGTCTTTAGACTTGGACTAGTGTTGGAGGCACATAACAGCTTATTTTCTACCAGTATGTGTGTGTGTTTTGGGGAAGAATTAAATGTGTCTTTTTTTGAATATTTCTATCAGTTCGTATAGACATGTAAAAACAGTTTAATGCCCATCCCAAAATCTATGACTGACATGTTTGATTGTAAAGAAGTAAGATGTCTTGGTAAACAATATTCACAGAAGTTTGTACATGAGGGAATGGATGTTCATTTATATAGTAATACGAACATAAAGCAGTGATCTTTAGTCTGTGCCTGATTTGTTTAGCAGAAAAAGGTTCTTTTAGTGAATACTGACTTCACTAAACTAACTGTACATGATCACAAGCACATCTATGGAAATTGATTTTTCACTTGAACATGCACAACAGAGAAACTGTTGAATACCATTGAGTACCATTACAACAGAAAAGAGTAAAATTGCAATGAACTTCCTGTGCCCTTGAAACAAATTATTTTTTTGGGGAAAACTATTGACACTTTGAAGATTTGCCAGTACTGCATAAATAAAACTATAAACACTTAAAATATTTAACAATTAGAATTCCCAGCTATGTTTTTGTCAAACTTAACATGACCAATGTAAATAAAACTCAACAATAAAAGTTATTTGAAACTTCATAATAAAACTAAATGGCAAACATGTAACAGCTAATACAGTGCCTCTGTTAAGTGCTTTCCAAGTTCTCTATGACAGCTTACAGAATGGACTTTAGGCCATGAATTGCTTAAATTATTTCTCAAGTCTTAAGTCTGCAGTGATATCACAGATAATTGTTTCATGGTATTTACACTCACAACAATGCAATCTTTATGCTACACACGTATGTAGCTATGTACAGTTATCTAAGGAGAGAAGAAGACAGTGGAGTTTGAGTTTGGTAATTCTGGCAGGTCTTTAACTGCTGTTAACACAATTGGACAGTGTTATATGCTTGGAATAGACACTTACAGTCAGTTCTGCTGCATCAGATAACAGATGCCTGTTCTGGCTAGCACTGTGTTTTAAGTAATGATCTGAGAGGTACAGCCTTTGTAAACCTTTTGTGCTGTTTCTCTATGCCTTTTGAGACAGTGTTGTGTTCTGGTCTTAATCATTAATGAGTGTGTATTGTGTATTTTCCTCTTTTTACAACTGATTTATTGTCTTTTTAAAATATGTATGTACAGTTTGTTTATAAACAAATACATAATGGTATGAGAAAGTATTTTGAGTAAAGCAACTTTTTTGCATATTTGTCACACTTACTTGTTTCAGGTCATCAAACAAAATGTAAAATTAGACAACAACAATTGTCCCTAAATTTAATAACTGGTTGTGCTGCCTTTGGCAACAATAACTGTACACAATAGACTATGATTACTGTCAATGGGTCTTGAACATCATTGTGGAGGAATTTTGGCTTGCTCTCCTTTGCAGAATGGTTTTATTTTAGCCACATTGTAAAGTTTGTTTCATGCCAAAGCATCTCAGGTAGATTTAAGCCTGGACTTTGATTAAGTCACTACAAAACTTTAATTAATTAATTTTTTTGTCATTCAGAGTTGTACTTCTTTGTGTTTAGGATCATTGTCCTTTCCCATAATCAAAGTGTGCTTGAGCTTTAGGGCATGAACTGAGGTCCAGGCATTTTCCTTCAAGATTTTCAGCTAAAATCGAGCAGAATTCATGGTTCCTTCAGTTACTGCCAGTCTTCCATGTCATGACCCAGCAAAGCAGCCTCAGACCATTATACTACCACCACCATGCTTGACTGTTGGTATGGCATTCTTTTCAAAAAGTTCAGCTTTTGAATATCAGAATATTTTCCCAAAATTGTTGGGGATCATTAAGATGTTTTTTGGCAAATGTGAGATAAGCCTTCATGATCCTTTTGATACCAATGATCTCATTTTTGCCCAGATCCATTCTTATTGTTGAATCATCAACAATAACCTTAACTAGGGCAAGTAAGGCTTGCAGTTGTTAAATGCTGTCCTTGCTTCTTTTGTGATCTCTTTGATGAGTTGTCAATGTACTGTATATGTGTATTACATTTCCTACATTTAAGTCAAGGATATTACTTTAGAGCAAGTGTGGGCAAGTGTGGAATTAGAATTGTTTTCTATTTCACAACAGAGGGGAGGGTTTTTCATTAACAATAGCATTAATAAAGTTAGAAAAGTAGTGATTGTTATAAATATTTTAAGTGTTTGCAGTAGACTGTTTGAAAATTATATTTTCAAATGAACATTACTGTAGCCCCACTCTTTGACCTTCACCAAGAATAGGGTAGCAAGGTGGAGTCAGGGCAGAGCTAAAAGGGTGAGGAGTAGTGTGAGGAGTAGGGCCCTGGAGGATAGTTAGAGAGGAAAGTGGTAATTCTGGACTCGGTATGGCGCTTTTCCTGCTCGCTGAGTGCCAAGGCTAGGTTGCAAGCCCATTGTATGGACCTCATAATAACCTTAAGAAGTTATTCTTAAGTATTTATTTTAGGTTAAAGGCTTTAGGGGTATATTCAAAGCTGTAATATTGAAGTATTATTTACATTTAAATGTAGGGCCTAAAATGAAGTCATTAATTAATGAATTAATTTTACAATTAAGATTATCTCAACTTTTGATGGAGAGAATTTATGCAACTCATTTAAGGAATAAGGAATAAGGAAAGATGCATTTGAGATGTTTTAAGTATTTTGTGACTTTTATATTATTTTAATATTCAGTATATATATATATATTCAGTATATAGTTGTTCTGCCACTTGTTTAATTGGAAGTAAAGAGATGAGTTTTGTAAATATGACTTTTAAAAATCAGTAGCAGCAGAACAGTGTCATTGTTAGCGTTTAATGTTTAGTAAACATGAGTCAATACAGCTTGTTGTATCACAGGCTTGGTATGTTTGCGAAATGCCTTTCTGCCCAAGTTTTCATTAATGATTAAAGCCAAAGAGCGCTTCTGTTGTTTGTGACAAGAATGCTGTTATATATTGGTATTAAAGTTTTACTTTGGCCTCTGGAGTGTCTGTGTAATACAGTGTAATTCTCTGTCTCAGCAGAAGGAAAACATTTGCTGATGGAAAATGTGCTGAAATTATAGTACCGGTCAAATACAAGTAAAGCCAATATCATTTGCATATTTTTCCAACTTTTGTTTATGTTGGCAATTGAGATTTTTTTGAGTTTATTTGTATGGTGAATAAATATTTTAGTCTATATTATACTTTTTCTGTAACATGTATATTTTATATAGGTTCAGCTTAGATAACATTTACTGCAGTGTACATTAAGATCATTGCTTTAAATGGATACTTCATGGGTCATACCCTATTGTTTGAAATTTTTGTTCCCTTTAGAATTTTCTGTTTCTTCATAAATACGACCTAAAAAGCCTTAAGGGCTAGCAGTTATTAAAGGACAAAGAACGAATTTAACGTTTCTGCATTGCTAAGTCAAAGCCATGGTCTTAACTGTTGAGGAAAGACCTCAAGTGAGCGATTCATTTGAGGAACCAACCAACATCCCAGAATTGAAACTATTCTGTACAGGGCGAAAATTCCTACATGCCAATGTGCGGGACTAAGTAATAGTTATCAAAAAAATTGTTATTGCCCACCAGGTACTGAAAACAAAGTATCTGATACTTTTGCCTTTCACTTATGTCGTACTGGATTTGTTTAATTAGTTTCATACTGTATTTACGGAAAAGGTTTCATTGGATCATGGTATGATGTGTTGTTTTTTTAGGTCTTTTAGCCTACTTCACGTCGTCAGACAGGTTCTATTTCAGTGATTTCTTGAACAGGTGTGGCTAGTGAAATATAACTCAGCTTTCCAAAAAATGTGATTGATCTCAGTTAAATCATCTGTTTATATGTTGGGGTTACTTTTTCACAAAGGATCAGGTGTATTAGATACATTTTTCCCATTAATGAATCATTATGTAAAAACTGCATTTTGTATTTACTTGAGTTACCTTTGTCTAATATTAAAATTTGTTTGATCATCTAAAACCTAAATGTGACAAATATGCAAAAAAAGAAATCAAATAATCACTCTAGCATGATGTATGTTGTGCATCCTGAAAATAATTCATGATAAAATATATTTGTCATATTGCCCTCTTCTAAATCTCAAGGGTTATAATTCCTGTTCTGTGTGTTTTTTATAAATTGTATAATTATAATTATATAAAATATATAATTAAGTCTGTCAGAAAATACAAGTTATAATATAGGTTATAAATATGTTATAAGAAGTAGCAGTATGAAGAAGTCTTATTTGCATTAATATTGTCCATCTTTACTAATATTTTGCATAGTCTCATAACAATTTATTTTGCCTTGTATACAGCCATAAATCCATTTACAGTATTATTACAGTAAATATGATTGGCCTGACAATTGTTCCAGGAAGTTGTTTAGCATTAAAAAAAGCCTTGTCTTTCAGTGGATATTAACTAACAAGGTGACCTCCACAGACAAATTACAATCACTTCTGTATGACACACTTATAGAAATATGAACTACTTATATCACACATTGCAGTAGAATCACTTAAAGCTGTGCATGGCGACAGTCTGACTCACCCTTAAATCTGTAAGAATTGTGGAAATTTTATTGAATAATAACATGGCAAAACTTATTAGGAATAAACAATTATTTGTTGCAATTAAGTTTAGGCACATTTTCAAGTTGAGTTTATAGCCATACAGAAGTCTGAATGCAGTACAGTAACATAAATTTATTTTTTTGTTTTTTGCATACATTTTAGTTTCACCATGTAGAAATTCCTACACTTTTTATACCAGCCCCCTTATTTCAGGGTGCCATAATGTTTGGGGATTTTTCTGCACCTCAGAATTAATTGTGCAATTGCCATTAGCAGTTACATAATCAATGATCAAAGATATCAAAGATAATCAAAGATAAGTGTCCCATCATGATGCACCATCATGTTTAACAGAATAGCTGGTATGCCATTGATCTTGTGCAGTTCCTTTTTATGTCCACACGTTCCTTTAACGTCTGGAATGGGCACTTTAATCATGTTTGAGTTGTTTGATTTAAAAGTTTACACTGAGGATCACAGGGATAAAAGAAAAATGTGTCTTTGTCCCAAACATTATGGAGGGCACTGTATATAACTCCATATGGGCCACATGTGCTGTTCTTGTTGTACATTATTAATTACCCAACTAGTGATTTATATGACATATGATATGTAGTGAGAAGATAAGTTGTTTACAGTAGTATACCAATATTGATGTCATTGCAATATTAATTTTTAATTTTTGCAATACTGAGAGAGTTTTCAGAAATAACTATTCTTTGTGATCCCAAGAATGCCAGCAGTGAAGGTGGGATCATTGTGATATGGAGCTGCTTCTCCATTAATAGTCTAAGCCTTGGTTCCTCCTACAGGTCAGGGAGTTTTTCTTGCCTCTGTCACCCTTGGCTTGCTCAGTACAGGCTTGGACCTAGATTCTGTAAATCTGCTTTGTGACAACATCTGTTGTAAAAAGTGCTGTATAATAAAATTGTCTTAACTTACGTAATAAATTTATGCATATAGTGTTTATAGATACAAATGTTTGTTTAAGCACTGATTATTTAATTTTGATGTTAATACATCATATAATTAATCTTATTAAAGAAGTAGAATGAGTACATGAATAGTTCTTTGGTATTCTATAAGATTTGTTTGTTGATTGAGCTGTCTTATTTTGTGTCCCTTGCAGAGCTTCACCTTACTTACAGCACAAACAACCTCAGTCAATGTTGCTACATCACAGAGTGAACAGGTATCGATCACCTCTACATCACAGCAAACTGTAGCAGTAACATCTGGATATAGCATGGTTCCTCAAGCCACCCCAATGTCAGGAGCACCTTCCACAACTATTGCTCCTACAGTTGTTAGCACTGGGTTAGCAGCAGGAACATCATCCATAACCAGTGTTGGAAATGTGAAGACTACATATTTGGCCACAACAATAATATCAACTCAAAGCTTCATGAAACCAAGTAAGTCTTGTAGTGTGGTTATTTTCTAATCTTTATTTGTTATTAAAAACAAATGGGTGGCACATTTTTCTGTTAGCTCCAGCTAGGAATAGCAGTGAATGGCATAGCAGATTGTCACTGCAGGTTAACCTGCAGACGTAACCCATTTACAGTGCTTTTGCCATAATAAACAATACAGAAGCAACAAAACTGGTTTCACTATTGCAAAGCTAACTTGTTTCAACATTTCTGGTGTGTTGAAGCTTGAATCAAATTACCTGTACAACGTGACAGATGACATCACTCATTGAAACACCAGAAATGATTACACTCTTCAGAACATTTGGAAAAACATTAGTTTTCAGAAATAATTATTTTCTTTGTGATCCCAAGCATGCCAGCAGTGAAGTACAGAGGTGGGATCATTGTGATATTCCTTAGAGTTATTTAGTTGTTAACTAAATTAAAACATACATAGCTAAATACATACAAATATTTTTAAGGCATAATAATATGTGAACATGACATGATATATTTTTTAATGTGTTTTTATGTGCACATAAGATTAAAATAAATTGACATTGCATTTACTCATAAGCTCTTAATGATAGTGTAGAAATGTGTTTCTCTTTCAGGTAGTAATGTTGTAGAACTCTGCACTGTCGTAAGCACCTACACTGTTTTCTATGACTAAGAAGATTGTATTGAACTCCCTGTAACTCGCACATCAGTATTGCCATGTCTGAATGTATGCTTGATTGTTCCTGTACCTGGAAGTCACTTTGGACAAAAGCGTCAGCCAAATGAATAAATGTAAAATGTAAATGTAACAAAACAACAAAAAAAGTTTCATTTATCAATGCTCCAAAGTGTCTGATCTTTTTCTGCCCCAATCATCAGAATCAGAATCAGAATCAGAATCGTGTTTATTGGCCAAGTATGTGAGTAAACACATGAATTTGATCCTGGTCGATGGTGTCTCTCAAGCACAACAGAATAGAAACAACAATATGTAGAAAATACAATGAAAAAAATCTTGAATAAATATAATATACAATAATTTACAATCTACAATATGAATATGTGATATGGATTTATATTTATAAATATAAGATACACACATATATATATATATGTGTGTGTGTGTGTGTGTGTGTGTGTGTGTGTGTGTGTGTGTGTGTGTGTGTGTGTG
>JBBIGC010078950.1:0-10473 GCA_037576955.1 Lepidarchus adonis
ATATCATTGTAACATAAGCCTTAAAATCCTGGACAAATTAATGCCCTCTGAGCAACCTAGGCCTTTTGTGGCAATGCTTTGTTGATTTCATTATGATATTACATTAGCATTCATGTTTTGTGTTTAATTGTGGGGGCAGTAATGAGGCAGCTCAGGCTGTAGTGTTGTGTATTTTCCTGTGGGGGCAGTAATGAGACAGTACAGACTGCAATATTATTTACCTGTGGGATCAACAATGAGTCAGTCCAGACTCTAATGTTGTGTGTTGACCTGTTGGGGCAGTAATGAGTCAGTCCAGACTGTAAAAACAACAACCACAACAACTTAATTTACAGCTGCAGTTTTCACTGGTGGAACTGTGGGGAATAAATGGCTTCAACAGCTGCTTCCTAAACTGATGGAGAACAGCAGTTTTCTAATGCAACCGAGTCGGCTGTTTGTTATTCTGTCGGCCTGTTCACCTTTCCATGGCCCATCAGATGTGTGTCCTCTTTGACATGAGATGTCTGGGAAGACGTGCACAGGTCACTGAGGTAACAGGTGGTCTTCCGTGGAGGCCATGACCTACCTCTGCTCTGGCTGAACTCCTGCTGGTGTGAGGTGATTAAGTCACACACACGCTCGGATTCACCACTGCACCTTCCAGTGACTTTTATGCACCTGTAGCTTTGAATCTTTAAATCTGTGTGTGTGTTTTTTATCTTAAACTCACATGCACTGTTCATCAGAACTGAAATTTACTTACTAGAAACTATGGGCATTTCTTTGGCTTTGCTAAAGGATGTTCCTAGAGCAAAGAAAATGGTAGAAAAGGTCATGAAATGCCTTGGTGGGTTTAATTAGCTCAGTCCTAAACTAAAATTAGAAATTCAACCAACCAACAAACAAACAAACAAATAAATAAATAAATAAAATGATTAAAAGTGACATATTAAATAGTATCCCTATAATTGTTTATGAACAAAATTTAACTGAAGTGTGTTCCCTATTGTTTTAACTTTTAACTCTAGTACAGTTTTTGGTGTCTTGTTTAACTGGGGTATAAATATAAGCTGATGCAAAGGCCAAATCCCCTTAATCATTTACTACCAAGGAGAAAAAAAAAACATGTAATAAGTGTGTGGACATTCATTTATCAGTCATTGGCCAATGCTTATTTAACTCGTTACAGCTACAGTCATGTGAAAAACGTTGTTTTTGTAACATTCTTGAAATAAATATGAATATTTAATCCCAATGTTAACAATACTAGGAGATACAAGTAATACAAATAAACAATTAAAACAGAAAAAATACT
This sequence comes from Lepidarchus adonis, assembly GCA_037576955.1. NCBI lineage: Eukaryota > Metazoa > Chordata > Actinopteri > Characiformes > Lepidarchidae > Lepidarchus > Lepidarchus adonis. The sequence continues at coordinate 1,298 of JBBIGC010078950.1, forward strand.
TTTTAAAATCTATAAAATGTAATTTGGCAAAAATGTGATTTCTGGTTCGTAATAAATTAGGACGCCCCAATATTTAATCACAATTAAAATGGTTCAAATCACACACAGGTGTAGCACATCAGGTGCACATGATTAGAACATTGTTACTATTTCCCTATTTAAGCCTCAGTCGTTTAGTTTGATTGTAGCAGCTTGTAGCACATTGTGAAGTCTGTCTGAAGGATGATATCTGAAGGATATCAAACGAATTTGCAATCAGCCATTACACTAGAATATTCCAGAAAATATTCTACAAGTGGAGGACTGCCAACATGCTGTTCAAACAAGTTCACTGCAAGTGCAGACAGCAAGATTATAAAAGAAGTCTCCAAAAACCCCAAAATGTCATCACAGGACGTACAACAGGCTCTGCTACTGTTGATGTGAAAGTGCCTCTACAATCAGAAAGAGACTGAACATATTTAACTTGCATGGGAAGTGTGCAAGGATGAAACCTTTGTTCTCTAAGGGAAACATTAAGGCCAGACTGAAGAGAATCTGCCATAGAGAATGCAGATAAAGACCTGGGGTCTCATTTCTAAAACTTTGCATAGAACTCAAAAGTTGAAAATGGTGTATGGAAAGAAAATGTCAGATTTATAAATACATGCATGCGCAACTGCAAGCAAAATACATTTCATAAATCACACTCTACCTGGGATTGTTCGCATGTGGATTTGCTGCAAACTCCGCCCCTTACACACCCTTGTTCAACCAAACATGGTAAATGAAATCACCTCATGCATATTTAAGCCTTTGCGCATGAGGATCGTTTTACTGATTTTCCTTTGCTCTGGGGGTGTACAAAAGGGGACGTGGAGCCAGTGTGTGAAAGGGTCGCCGCCGTCACCTGCATTTTACAAGAGAAACATGTCAATACATGAACAATGAACAGTTAGAAATGACACAATGTTCTATTACTTTACCAAGAAGCCATCACACTGTTGAACCTGGCCATCGTGAAACCACGTTTGTCGGGACTAAGTCAGCATCACAAGTAACTTTCACATTTATAGAATGCGCATGTTTTCTATTTATGTAAATAAATTCCTTTTTCATATGGAGCCCAGTCAACTGCGCCGATTACATTTGGGGAAGTGGACATTGCTGCAAATGACCTTTTGATGTATAATTAAAGAATACAATTAAGCACAATTAGACTCTTCTTGTATTTCCTAAATAATCTTTAGAATAGTTTTTTAAAAAAAAAAGTAATTATAACAGATACCTGTCGGTTAATTCCCGCTGGTAACAACCAGTTGCGAGGAACTGCAGGGTCATCAATATGTGTATTTGTACTAGGATTGCGCAGTTCCATCAGGTTGGTCTCTCTAACATTGGACCAAGTTCAGCACATTGCTCCAGCGCATAGATTAACATTGTAGATTAATTAAAAATTTGTGTCTGATTATAAATTTGATCAAAATGTATATACTATTATGAATATGTTACTGAATAAGTGAAATCAAATGTACAGTGTGTGACACGCTAGCACAACAAATTGCTCACCCTCACATTTTTTGGTCCCAAATTTTTTAAAAGTGAAAGTGATTATCTGTCATTGTGAACGCACCACAGCACACCACAACAAAATGTGTCCTCTGCATTTTACCCATCATGCATTGATTAGAATTTGCATACATATACTCACATTCTGTCGTAAAGTTAATTTCTATAGATCACAACGTTTGTGTAGGAAGAAGATTCTAGATCCCGTTTTATGTGTAGGCAATGGTTATAAATGAGACCCAAGAATCAAAAATGACTGATATCAGAGACTCGTAAATGGTAACAGTTGCTACTAGCAGGTAGGGGGACGTAACTTTTTCCTCAGTTAAAATACACATTTTCTTTGATCTTGTTTGTTTAATGAATAAATCATGCAATTAAATAGTTTTTTGTTCCATAAGTAAAAAAACAAGATCAGTGTGTGAACATATCTTAATAAAGAATTGAATATTCTAAATACTGTTTGAAGACTTTTTCACATGACTGTATACAGCGCCTTCATGAAAGCCTTTTCTTTCATCTAACCACAAGCAACTGGAATTTTGACAGAACTTTTTCCTTATTTTTCATATTTTCTTATTGTCTTTATCAAGGATACTGACAATTATGAAGCTGAATGTTCAAAATGGTAATTGCAAAAAGGGAATATAGAGTATTCAGAGTGTAATGTAATGTTTTATTAATGTAATTTTATTTCAGATGTTTTTTTATATGCATTTATACATTTTGACACAACGTAGAGACAGTGTTTTCAGATGAAATATTTACTGAAATTGGTTTTGCAATAATATTTTGCTGATGTGCTTTCTGCAGGGCCTTGGAGCCGCCTTTAGACGTGCAGCTGCTAAAATAGGAGTGAGTGCTGGTTGCCTCCGGCTGAGGAGGGTGATCTAAAAACGAGGCTTTTTTGATGGTGTGGGTGTGATCTACAGGTGTGGGGCTGAGGGAGTCAGTGGCCTTGTCCACATTTACACGTATTTTACAACTGCAGCTTTTTTTGTGAGTTTTGCTTTAAATTTGAGGAAATGAAACAATTTTTTTAAAGATTTACAGTGACTCTGAGAGTTTTGGCCTGTGTCATCAGACTGTGCACCTTTGTCCACCTATGCTTACATGTGATGAGCAGCCAAAATTCTGCAGTTTTACGGTTACTCTCCCACTGTACTGAAGAACAGACATGTTACGGGTGTCACTACAGTACCACCACGACCCAACAGTGGAACGAAGCCTTAATTTATCTCTGATTGCCATAATCTCCCCTGATCAGTATCCCAAGGCCTCACTAAATATATTCTTAGAACTGAGTAACTATCAGATAAGTCCAAATCAAGGTACGTTTTTAGGAAAGTACGTTTTATTGATTTGTTTGCAGCCATAGACCCTGTCTTCAGCTTCTCTGGTTTTGGATACTTCTTTTAGAGCAGGAGCCAGGAATGATCCTTGTTCAGGCTTCTAACTGGACAAAGGTTATGTTGCTGTCTGTTGGTTCGACACACTGTGCTCAGCTCTCACCAGCCTGTTTTTGCATTTTTATGTGAACAGTGCTTGTGTGGATGAGGGTTGTTCAATTCAGATTCAGGAAAGCCCTTGTCTTTAAAAGAAACCAAGATCTTCAATCTGGATATTTGATTGATGGGTCAGGAGTGTATGTGTTTGTGGAACAAATCCAAGTTTTTGTAGATGGGGTAAAGGGGTGGCATGACCCTGCCTAGGACACTATGGTCAAATGGGCAGGAGCTTCAGGACCTAAAACCATCTTCTGATATACTGTTACAAAACTAGACCAAACAGATAAAGGTCAAGATCCAAGATGGCTGCTAGACTTTTAGCTTTGTACTGGAAGCTTTACCAATCCGCATGTTGCTGCTCATGTTTGGCTGGGACTGGAGCAGAGCTGGGACATTTACTCTATTGCACAAGAATCCTGGTGACTTCTGAACACGACTGCAGTGGAAGGAACTAATCATGTTCTGATCCTGAAACTGTAGTGGATCCCAAATGTCTTTTTTTAGAACTTAAGCAGATGGTTTCAAGAGATTTCAATGATGAAAATGGAGGAAAAAGTAGATGTAAGTAGTCCCATTTTTGAGTGAGTACAACAGAATTCACTGCTGCTCGGGACTGAGCATCGACTGAGACGTTTGCTTCGCATCATTTCATGCTAAAGAAGAGTTGACGTAGAGGAGACGTGATTAGGTTCTGAGCTGCAGTTTTCTCCTCAGACAAATGAAGAAAAAAATAAAACGTGGAATTGCGGCCTTTTTTTTTTTTTTTTTGCCAAAGCCGTCGTCCTCGGTTTCTAAATGGCTCCTCTGGGGCGAGTAAAGACAAGGCGAATGTTTCACGTCTGATTGGAATTTCCAGGGGGTAGATTGCACTCGTGGGGTACACTGACATTTGAAATAACAAAGAACTCTCTGAGGTTGCTAGTGCAAATTACCACATCAGGGGCTGTGTCTGCCAAACAAAAGGGGAAGTTCAGCTTGAGGCTCAACAGGTTTCATGCTTATCTTAATCAAATGAATTAATCAGTGCCTTCATGGCCAACATTTATCTCAGAAACAACTATCAAAGTGGTATATGCGGAATATTAGGCCCGTCATGATCACAGCATTTTTACTGCTGATTAATTGGTTCATAAATAATGGAAATTAATGATTTATTGACCCTTTTTTAATGTAACTATTGCAATATATTGCTGTGTTCGATGCAGCTGGGAACTCTGATTTCCCGATCTCTGATTAGGAAAAACCAAAGAAAACGCGCCCAAACTTGGTATGATTTCTCAACCTCGAATTCTTCCGACTTTCACATTTTACGTCATCTTCAACATGGCTGCGTCCATCGTGAACTCTATGTAAAACTCGTTCATTTTTATATTTGCTCAAAACTTTTACCATTTATTCAAATAAATGAACAAATTACAAATCACGTAAACACGATGATAAGATTGTTTCAGGATTAAAAGATGAGCAGAATTGTATCAGTGACCCCACCGCAGCCAATGAACATCAGACTTGTTCAGACCATTAAAACTGTACTATTGTTATTAAATGATTGGAACCTGGTTCTGAAGAACATTTTATTCTGTACATTTGTCACATTTTTTAACGACACCTTTTAAATGTGTGTTATATTCTTAGCGAGAAGAACAACAGAAAACCTGTAGGCCACCATACTTTCTCTCCCATTTTGTAGATCAAACATCATAAATGACGTAATTTCAAATTGCGTTCAAAAGTGTAGGTTACTGGTCATCTTTCTTCACAGACAACTTTGCTTCAAATTTTTTTAGTTTTACTAACAAAAAGTAATATACTGCACTGTTTTGTACGAACACACAGTTATGTTATGCATCAGGCCAATTTTATTTGCACCTCCTCACATTACAGTGATCCCGTTTTATGGAAGGTCGTAAATGATTAACTTCCCCAGTTATCCTGCAGTATCATATGTGTATGATCCAATATACACTTGCCCTGTGCTCAGAGTTCACTATTAATACTGTAGGTAAAGTGTAAAAAGTGATTCGGGATGAATGCTGATTCTCCTAAAATGGGGCCGAGGAATATAACATTCTGATGGAAAAAGTACATTGCAACACAGATGATTAGACATAAACATGACATACATAAACAATATACCATGGCTACTGTTGCTAGCTAGCATGTGAACTTGGGATGTCAATTGTCCATGACACTAAATCTGATGTAGGGATGTGGAACTCCAGTCCTGGAAGACCAGGCTCCAGCACACGTGATTTCTTTGCTCAAACACACCTGGTTCACAGGAGGGGAACTATCAAACTGTGTTACTCATTTAGCCGCGTGCCTTACAGGCAATACTGTTTGACATGGTGGGTAATACAGACCTTGTGTTTCCTCTTGTCTTTTGGTTATGTGTGAAATTCAGTCATTTTAGTTTGCACTGTATAAATTCCTCATACACAATGCTGAGCAGTATATTTAGGAAAGGGGTTTCATTTCTCAAGCTGAAAAGACAAAACCTAGGTATGTATTTTTCCACTCACCAAAGAGGAGTGTAGTGTATATCATTTAGGAGTGGCTGGTTGATCCAACTGAGAATATTTGAGTTATTACATTAAAAAATTAAGCCAGAGAAATGCACAGAAAAGAAGAAATTATGTAAATGTTATGTAAATCTATTTAATTGTAATTGTAAATCTGAAGGTAAGAAGAATTTTTAACATTTTTAAACATTTATCTTTTTCCAGTAAAGATTTTGTGCAGATTTTGTGTTTGTAAATTCAGTTCATTACACCTTTCTTTTGCCCAAAGATTTTTGCTTAACATATGTCCTGCTTTTCAATATGCACATTTTGTAAACAGTAAAAAGCAAAAATATATAAAATAATAATTCAGTGCTCATGAAATGTTTTTCAGATTTAGCATATTGATAATGCATTTAGTTCATAAATCATGAAAAACCACTGTACCCGACGTTAAAGTATAAGATTATCTATATCATTATATGGCCCTGAATTTTACTTGGTATTTGATTTCAAATTTTGCAATAATGCAAATATATAACAATTGTACCTGACCACTGATAGAATGGAAATGCAAGTTCTGGGAGCTCATTGTCCATATTGCCACTGTCCAGTGGTGGATGACTGGATGCTGTTTAAGGCACAATGACAGGACAGAAAGCATTTGTCATCTAATAAAATCTTAACCAATGCTTAAATTCATATCTTTCTTGTAATGTAGAACTATAAAGACTTTAGTCTCCTCTCAGCATTACATAATTGGCATTTTATATACTTTTTGGGTTGGTAACGTAAATAATAACTTCAGAATTCTGAATGAAAGCACTGTATTCCCCTTCCAAATCTGCTCAGGAAAGTCCATTAGCCTTTGTGAATCTGGGGACATTTACTCTGTCAGTTCTAGCACGAGTGAGGGAGGTGTTTTAACGATCGATCACGAGTGAATTTCCCTAAGGATGGCAGGCAGATGAAGCTGAGTGATTACCGTGTACTGTGGAGTTTCAGAGGCAGCTCAGTGTTGTGTTTCTTTAATAGCATGTCTCACATGGTCTTAAGGAGGTGGAGGACAGATATTTGCTCTGTTAAGTACTTCCAATGTTGAGCTGTCACTTAGAAGAGAGTTCTCCGTGACGGTGACATGGCTTAAGGTCACAGACTTCTTTCATGCTTCTTTTAAAGTAAGTCTCTCATGCTGCAGCTTTGTGCAGCCTCCAACTATCTGGGCAGGGACTCCAGAGAACTGGACTGGACATAACAAGATGTCAATGAAAATGATTGATGGATGAAAATGAACAATATAAAAGAATTCAAAACATAGATTGCAATCTAATCCAAGTTTTTTCTCCAATTTAGCTGTGTACTGCTCCACCCAGCAGCTAGGAATCTTCAGAATAACATGGTACTACCAACTAGCAGTGTGACAAAATATTGATATGGTGATATATCCATATCATATATATGTTCCTGTTCACGTGATATCGATGACAATATCAATATTTAAATTATTAACATTTGCCACCAATTTAACTCACCGGAATCGCTACTTCTTCTCTCCTCTGGGTGGCGCTGCTTGACTGAGTGCAGGAGGCTTGGGTGAAAGCTGAAGAGGGAACTTTCCGACGGTTAGCTTACAGAGAAAGCTCGGCTGAGAGATGCCCCAGCCACATTTAAGTCTAAAGTCTAACTTTGGCTTTAAGAACATTGACAGAACAGAGCGTGGGTTATTTTGTGAGAACCATATCTCTGCGTGTCCCTTTCCTGCACTTGTTTAATAGCGATTGATGATGCTACAAGGGATCACTATCAACCTGAGTAAACACATCGCTGGAGAGCTTCTTCGAACATGGTGGAAAGACACAATAATCCAAGTGTGTAGATTTGTGCGTCCCTGCCAATATCTAGCATTTGCTGAACTGTTCTCAACAATAATTTAGATCAGAGAAGAAGTGAAACGCTCCATAATTAGTCTGGTACAGCTGGCTATAGTGGAAGGCATGTTTCATGGAGAGCAATGCATTGTGGACTCTTTAGAGTTTGGTGCAGTTATCGTGGGCCACGTTTCGTGTATTGCATCATATAGTGAGATACCCTGCGATTCCCACCCCTACTATGAACCCTGAGATGATGAGCGCTAGTGTTTGCTTCCTCAGAAATATATAAAGCAGCAGCACATCTTGTCAAACTAATGGAATGTCAATGAACAGTTTAAAACTCTTAGTGTGGCTATCCTGCTCACTCAAATCTAAGTCAGTTATGCTTGATGTGAAGCATGGTGTTGGAAATGTGATGGTTTGGGTTGCTCTACAGTCTGTGATTCAGCTATGAATTCTGCACCAAACCAAAGAGCACTTGAAGATAACATTAGACCCTCTTTCCAAAAGTTGTGAAAATGACTATTTTCAACCATTACTTAATTATTTTGCGCCACAACAAAATGTAACCTCTTTTTTCCGCTTTTCCCTAGGATCTAGAACAGTCATGGCCCTGTCATTGATTCACCCTTCCTTAGATCACTTTTGGTAAGAACTACTGCAGACCTGGAACATTCCAGAAGGCCTGATGGTTTGGAGATGCTCTGGCTCAGTCGTCAAAATTAAGCTCTTGTCGAAGTAACTTAGGTTGTTATGCTCCTACTTCAAGCACATCAACTTCAAGAACCAACTGCACCCTAATATATCCTGCCTCCTGACACCTGCCATTGTAATGAGATAATAAATGTGTGAAAGTAGCCCTATGACAACTGACATAAACCTACATCAGCATTTATAACATGTTTATTTCATAGTTATGTTTAGGGAACTAATATTTTACAAGATCTCATTGCTTCTAGAACTGTGTTGTGACTGACCATGACTGGTGTGTTGAAAGAGAAGGAATGACATACATACTTCAACAAATTGACTACCCTGAATGATGACATAATATTTCTAATATTTGTCCAAGGAAATATATGCTAATATAGCAACACATAAGCTTTTAGCCTTTACTGGGCATGAGAGGACCTAAAGTGAGGGGAATACAGTGATGTTTAGCAGTACAGCAGAATTATAAAATATCACATATTAGTTTACATCAGTGGAATTTCTGACCAGTGGTGTCTTTCATCTTTCAACACTTATTACTGAAATAATGGGAGACGTTAAAGTTCATTTCGAAGGTTTTATTGCTTCTCTGTATACAAAAGCTAGGCACTACTCCAGGAAGAAATAAATGAATAGTCTTATGAGATGGTAAATCACGATCTGTTGGCCTGACTCAGCTGCAGGAGGGAACTGCTGCACAAATGTTTTTTCTGCTGTGTTTGGGCGAGAGGCTTTAATTGATCTTAGAACTTCGTTGAGGAGCCAATTTACCAGAAATACCAGATTTCAAAAAACCTTTCCGTCAGTTTTACCCTTCAGTTCTGAGAGTTTTATTGCTAAAAAGAAGTGTACATCCTCTACAGAGAAGACTTCACAATTTTAATGTAATTTGTAGAAAGAATGCATTTATTTATTACTCGTCTGTCCATCTGTCCATCCCTGTCCTGTTCTGTCCTGTCGTACTGTCTGTCTGTCTGTCTGTCTGTCTGTCTGTCTGTCTGTCTGTCTGTCTGTCTGTCTGTCTGTCTGTCTGTCTG
>JBBIGC010078969.1:0-10473 GCA_037576955.1 Lepidarchus adonis
TGTTTATCAGTACATTGCAGAAAATAATGAACTTTATCACAATATGCTAATTTTTTGAGAAGGACCTGTATATAAGCCTTTTTGAAAAATTGTCTGGGGTTACTGTGTGTAAAAGTTACTGTGTGATTTTAGGCAGTTACCGTATATCTTCTAATAATAGCAACTCTCTTATTGATGCCGGTTTCCAATAAACGTCGTGTTTAAATAGATGTCGCGACAAATAGAGCCTTGGGTGCCAATGACCCTGCCACTGATTCACCAGTTCTCCTCCCTTGGGTCACTTTTGCAAGGAATTGACTACTGATGACCTAGAACACTCCACCAGACCTGCTCTTCTGGAGACGCTCCGACTCAAGCACAGCTTCACGAACTGACTGTTCACTTACTGCCTTTTATATCCCACCTCTCTGACAGGTGCCATTGTAATGAAATAACAATATAGTCAGTGACCCTTTACTGGTCAGTGGTTTTAATATTATGGCTAATACATCATGCCTTTTTTTCAATACTTGTCCATTTCCAGAAGACCTACACATTGTTACTAGTAAGGAAATCCTCAAACTCCACTGCCAGTGGATTAAAGCATTAAAACGGTCTAAAAATAGTTTTAATCAGTTTTTTCCCAGAACTGCTCAGCATCTGAATGTTCCTCTTACTCAATCACATTAAAACCAAAAAAGACCACAAAAGCTACAGTACATTGCATTTGTCTTGAAATTTACGTTCAAAATGGTAATTAAAGCAGAAATGCTAATTGTCCATTAGCTAATGTTAGTAGTGTTTTTATCACTTATTATTACTCGGTTCCTTTCAGCGCATAATCATTGAGTTTGTTAGCTGATGCCACACACGATGAAGTAACACAATTATGTTAAACTGTTTTATTTCATTAAATCTGTGTTGTAGGCCTTGCTGAAGTAACCTGTCCATGTTTTGGTTTTCTTTGTGCCATAGGTCCAGCAGTTGAAGGAGGAAACTCCAGCCGATGGCCCTAAATCAGAGGTTCTGCCCCCGGCCCGGAAGGAGGGCGACCTCCCCCCGCTGTGGTGGCAGTATGTGACCCGCCCAAGAGAGCGGCCCATGTAAGGAGCATTAGAGGAGCATTAGAACCGCAAAAACACACACTGTGTTACTGTCCATCTACTCCTCAGTCTGCTCACCTGGACTCTTTCAAAGTCTCCGTACTCGTGTCCTCTTTGACCAAGAGTTCATTAGAAAGTCCTTGCTATTGGACCAGTATGATGAAACATCTTGGAAGTCCTATAATGTTAAATTAGGTGAAATTGAAAGGGTCCATGTGTCCAAGGTTTCTGGGGTGTCAGTGTGTGTAGCTGAAGTATGAAGTGTACAGAGAAAATAAAATAAATGACTAATAAATCTGTTCCATGTAAATTATAATTTGTGTTCCTTCTGAGCTTCATGTTTTGCATGTAGAGCACATCAGTGGATGAATAACTGGTTCAGTAGAGGGTCTGGACAGATGTCACTTTCTGATGCACTGATGTTGTATTGGTGCCTTTATTTGGACAATCTCTCAACCCAAGAGTGAAACAAATAATTATCTGTTTATATTAAAGACTTGAGAGTGATTTCTCCAACCAGTGGGCCATTGCCATCACCATGTGGCCAGGAATCAGGTTTGCTGGCCTGTATTGGTCATTGGATGCAGGAGGAAATGCTCATAGTGAAGCCTGACGACAAGCAAAAGCAGTACTGCTCAGTCATACTTCAAGATTGCGTTTGTAGGCAAAATGAAAGTGATGAGGATGCGGATTGATATATTTATGCTATGTGTGAGGAGGAAATGTGGATATTTGATTGAATTTGCAAAATAAAAAGTATTGAACGCTTTGCTGTTAGCTGGATGAAAGTAGCACTGTATTTCTGTTTTGTAGTGTAATGCTTAGTTTACATATGTTCAGCCTGTGTGAGAGGAAATTGTGGATATTAGATTTGTTTTATATAATCAGTATATTTAAAAAGCTGGTTGCTCTGTGCACAGAGAATTTTTAGTGGAGCTCTTTTCTTTCTTTTTGATTTAAAAAAAAAAAAAAGTAAACTAAGCAAGCAAGGCCTACTGTTTTCATACTTAACTCACTAACTTTCACAACTGTTATCTGCAGGTAAAACAACCCAAAGAATGAGTGAACCCCCATTAAAACCTTGGATAGCTGCAGAATAGACAGACAGACTATTGGAGAGACCTGATCTCATGCAGCAGTGTTGTTCGCTGCACCTCATTGCTAATGATACATTTCTTCCCATCAGCGGCTGTTACCTCTCCACCTACTGAAACGTCACATACATACACTCTATTGACTTCAACCAACAAGTGAACGTCGCTGAACATGGGCAAAAATCGTTTTCAGTTTAATGAGAAATTGTAGTGTTCAGTAAACGAGTTTAGACATAAAAAGATTATCTGAGTCGTAGATCATCAAAATTAGGCACGTTGAACATAACTACCGAGCTGATAAATTAATAATGCTGTATTACACAATGAAAAGTTAGTAGCAGTTACTATGAAAGAACACATTTCTTTACACAATCATCTATAGCTCGTGCTCCTTTACTCCACAAATGAATCCCTCTTTATTGTCAGTGTGGCCGCTGTACATGGAGATTTAAGGTGCAGTTTTCTCAGTGCAAGAAAAAAGTTAAAAAAAGTATATGATCCGACTCCTATAGCTATTCTAAGATTCATAAATATGCTACATCTATTAAAAAAGGAACATGTAAACATATGGAAATGTATGTAAAGCTATAACTAAAGATAAAGTGCACTAGATGAATTGAAGGGTAGAAGCTGTTTCTATGTCTGTCTTTGTCTTTATGGACCTGAAACTGCCTGAGGGCAGGTGTTCAAACAGTTTGTGTCCAGGTTGTGATGGATCCTGCAGCCATTGAGACAATGAGGGCGATGAAGGGGAAGGAAGGGGGCACCCGACCATCTCCTGGGTGACCCGTATGATCCCATGGAGCTCCTTCCTCTCTGCTACTGTGCAGCTGGAGAACCAAACACCGGCAGTAGGCCAGGAGGTTGTCTTCTGTGCAGTGGTAGGGAGACACCAACAGTTTTTAGGGATGATGTTCAGGAAGTAGAGGGGAGTCGGACTCCTTCCAGCAGCTTTAGATGTAGAGCCATTGATACAGACTCAGCAGTGGCATGTTACTTGAAAATCTGGAGTAATACAGTGGGGCAAGTATTTGTCAGCCACAGATTCTGCAAGTTGTCCCACTAAAAAGATGAGTCTGTAATGTTCATCATACGTTCACTAACGAACCTATGGTAAACATTACAGACTCTCATCTTTTTAACTCGGTGGCTGCCAAATATTTTTTTGCCCCACTGTACTTTGTTAACCACTGTCTGGGCAACATGCCAGAGAGGAAGAACTTTGCTTTTGTGTTGACGTTAAGGAGCACTGCGGTGCTCAGGGCTTTAGTCAAAATGAGCTGAAAGAATACTGTTTACTATTATAAGTTGGTATATATTGGTATATATGTTTATGTGACATTACTGTAACTGACAAGACAAAAAGGTCAATCCTGATAGCAAGACAATGACATGATGTTTAAGCCAATGCAATAGTTTTATTAGCTAAAACAGCAGTTTGACACAGGAAATAAACAGACGTTTCAGAACAAAAGCACTCAGGAGACCTGCAGTCTTTACACAGATGTGTTCAGCCTTAAAATAATCACTTATCCTGTTCCCCAAAACACCTGCACTATTCTTTACATTCATACATTATAGCGACTTGTAACAGTATCAGAGCAGCTAAGTAGCGTTGTCACTGGGGAGAGGATAGCAGGAGAGTAGTTCAGATAGAGACTTGAGCAACTATTAACAAACACAGCGTCATATGCATATAGCATCAGCTAAGAGGAACATTCTAGAACATGATAGACCCTTTCTGCCTGAGCTTCAAACAGGCCTCATGTTACCATAGAGTATAGAGTACACTGAACAGGTCTTACACCAGAAAAGAGTGTGCTGGGATGGGAGGGGTATCTTCAACGTTTCCTGTCCTTACATGGTATAAAAAATTACTACATTCATACAGAGACTAAGGGTATATTAAAATGAAACAAATATTATGGTAAAAACTTGTAATGACGTCTTGCTGGTTGTATAGACTTGGTGTGTTACTCGCTCACATTGAGCAGCCTGAAGATTCTCCACAATGAGTGCTAATAGCACACAAGTAGCTTTTGTTATTTAAGTTTTGCTTTGCGTCAATGAGATTGTGGGCCCGAATCCTAGATCCAGTTTAAGCCCAGACTTTTCATCATTGGCACTGTGATTTAATGAAAGATTTAGCCATGTTTGTGTGACATTTGTATGTGTATGGTTCACGTATTTCGATTCAATATACCTTCGGGTTGAGTACTGCAGCTAAGTCTGTCTTGCTTGAGAGTCTGATTGAACCCAACTTCATAACCTGGCCTTGTTTGCACAGATCAGTGTTCTTGGTGACCCATGGCACTGCACAGTTTCGGATGTTCCCTGTCCAGACACACCTGATCCAGCTCATGCAGGGCTCCATATTGGGGTAAAGAGCTGGGACAGGTGTGTCTGAAACTGTGCAGTACTGTGATTCACCAGGACCAGGGTTAGGAAATACCAGAACTGATGATGTTGGAAAGGTTTGCTTCTGAAAACACAATGCTCCACTTGAGTACTACATACTTCTTCTTCATTAACTTACATTACAATCTGCACTCCTTCCTATTGTTCTCTCTGCACAAAAGCATGCTGTTCTAGGATCAGCATTTAACTTGTGTATTCTGACTGAACTCACTTTTATTCATGCTGGAGTACCATAGGCCTGCACATGATAAGGATTTTCTGGGTTCTAACACACCTCACTATTCACATGTGTCAGCTCACACTCACACTAAAATTGGTTTGCTTAGTCTTAACTGCACACCACAGGGGTTTGGAAAGTTGGGCTAGTACACTGTAAAAATGTCCTTACATGGTTCTAAGGAAAGATAAAAAAAAAAAACCCTATCATGAGAAGGTTCTTACATGTATACACAGAGGTGGGTAGAACAGCCTAAACCCATATTTCAGTCAAAGTATTGCTACTTTGGCAGTTAGTCACTCAACCTAATGTATTCAATATATTTCCAATGATTTACTACAAAGCAAAAAGTATATACAGTGGGTCCTCGACTTACAATGTACTCGATTTGCGAAAATTTGTGGTTATGACGCTGTCCTAAGCCAATGGTGTGAAAAGTGAAAGTACCCTTAATAAAACACTCAGAAAATGCAATACAGAGCCTCAGGTGGGGGATGTCTCCCTCTGGTGGACTGACAGAGGAATGGCCCCAGGGCAAAACACAGAGGATTATGTAGGGGTTTACGACTTATGACACACGATGAGGAACGGTTGTAAATCAAGGACACCTTGTATATGGAAAAAAGGAGAAGATTTCCTGAATAAGCAATAATATCTAGTTATACAAGATTAAAATTACTAGAAAATACTCAACATGTTCCATTTCATACTTCAACGGAGTCTTCAATTACAGCAAAACAAGAAAATCAGATAGAAATAGATGTTTGAGTCCTTTTTTTTTTATCATTGGGCGTGGTTACACAATTTTAAATGCTTATGTAAAATTTTTTAAATGCTAAATTTAAATATTACATATAGTTACCCTAAAATCTAACTTGTGTATGTGGAACCAAGTCAGTCTAAAAATTATGGCAAAAATATAATATCACAACTCATGTTTACAATAACAATATGTTACAATATATTCTTTATGACATTTAGTAAGCTGGAACTGACATAAAAAACAGTGGTCTTATAATAAAAAACAATAAAACAATAAAAAAACAAATGATTTTCATTTAACTTGGTAAAAGTAAAAATCAGAGAGCCATATTGTGAATATATATGAATATCGTCACACTTACTTCCCACCTCTGCTTGTACATCTCATTTTCAAACATGATTCCCATTCATTGAAAGGTTCTTCGTGGAACCCAAAGTAACTCTTCTAGTCCATTGCTCCAGGGAACACTTTTTAATATCTGTGGTTTGAGAGTGTACTCTGGAAATGATCAAGATTGATCTCTATCGATGGGAAATAAACTACCATCTAGGTTGGGTGTGTATCAAAGCCTGGTCCATGAACATTGACCATATTCCTAAATGTCCAGGCTGCCAATAATGGCACAAGCATCATTCTACAATTAAAAAAGTATCTCACTGTTTATTCTACAGAAACCCTTCAGTAAATTCTAATGAAACTGAAGAAAAGTCAATGATCTTACTGTTGGCTTTGTGTTTAAAAAAAGAGACTTTAACAGCACTTTTGCTTTCATACTTCATAGGCTTTGCACTGATCTGAGCTCTGCTACATTCACAAGCTGCTAACGGTTCTGTTGTTCAAGAGAATCTTCACATTTTCATTAAAGGAAGGAAATGGCCTTCAAACACCAACATTACTTCAAAGCCAAACCCAATACAATGTACAGTATACAATCTTACTTCATCTTTGAGTTGGGCCAGTCGTGATTGCTCTTCTGCAATTCCTGATTTCAGTGAGGAAAACGTTGAAATGAAAAACACTATCAGGCACAAAGTTTTGGCACCTATAGAAGAATGGGCTGGTAGTAGAGAAATGGCGCCAACGGTAAGAGAGAATCACGTCAAAACAAAGGTAATACATGTACATCAAAGAAAGTACGCCGATGAGAAGAAAGACAATATTACCAACTCATCTAAAAGGCAGATGTTAGATAGTGGTGCGTTCAGACAGTCTTTGCAAACTCATGAGTGTTTATGACATGAAAGCTGCACTTACAATGACTCACAAAGTCGCAAATACCAGTGGGCTGCAGAACAAGGTGGCATCTTCAGTCCGTCACTGTTTTCCGGTTGCCGATGACCACAAATGCAATGAGCTGCTTGGTTATGATAGTGTGACAATTTTTGGCTTTACAAGTTTATACAGACCTCCTGAACGCACGCCACTCCAGACGACTTCAGCCCTCCTACACCTGACAGTATATCAACAGTATTCCTGACTCAATCAACCCAGTAATACTTTACTGAAGTAAAGCATTCATGACGTAGACAGACGTTCATAAAAGCTTATTCCCATAAGCCTCAGTTGTCCAGTTTGAGGACATTTCACCACCTGTGCTACTACAGCGTTATAGGAAAAAATCAAAGAGACAGACAACCATTCACACACACTCACACCTATGGGTAATGTAGAGTAACCATTCAACCTGAACCACAAGCTGTGGGTGGAAATCCACACAGAAATACACCTGTGGCCGACCCAGAGATTGAACCCAGGACCTTCTTGCTTTGGGGCGACATCGCTAACCACTGTGATATGCTTCTTTTGCAAATTTATGTCAATTCTCTACCTTTTTTGTTGTTTTTTTAGTTTTAAAATGTATTTGATTATACTCTATTAATCCCAGAGGGGAAATTAGTCTCTGCATTTTCGTCATCTGCAGTAGTGAGCACACACATGGAGCAGTGGGAAGCCAGCTGGGATTTTGGGCCTTGCTTGCCTCTCTAGCCATTATGCCCCAGAAGATAACTGCAGGAGCTACCAAGATTTGAATGTGGATTGCTGGTCCAAAGTGGTAACCATTACGCTAAGGAACCTGCACAGGCCACACAGCAGCACCCGGGGAGCAGTGTAGCAGTACCTTGCTCAAGGGTTCCTCAGTGGTGCCTGGGCTGGGACTTGAACCAGCAACTTTCTTATCACAAGGGGAAAGTGTTAACCTCCCAGGCCAAACCTTAGCAAAGAAACAGTGTTCAGAGACTTATTTTCACCTAGAAAATCAATAAAACATCATTTGACCAGGGGTGCGCAAACCTTTGCATACATCTGTTACTTCCTGAATGCCATCCTTCAATAAAACGTTACGGTCACTCTGCTACATGCGAGCTCAATGGCGGCCCTTTTCATTCAAAGAGAGGGGCCGACCTGTCATTGGTCATCGCCTTTTTGAGTTTAACCCCACGGCGAATGGCCAGCAGCATGTCATCCTCCTGCATGTCCAGCTCCTCTTCCTCCTCCTCTGGCAGAGCATCTGATTGGCTGATGGAGGTGAGGGTGTCCTGCCGGGTTGATGTCGAAGCACTGGTGCTGCTCCCTGTGCTGGGAGACGCAGGACTTTGTGGACTTCCGCTGTCTGTGGCAGCTGGTGGTTCCGGGACCACAGGGGTTTTAACAGGGATTACAGGGGTTCTGATGGGGATTGGGCCCAAGCCGCTGGAGCCTCGCCACAGGCTGGGCTTTGAGGTGGGAGCGCGGCGAATGGTGGCAATGCCGGGTGTGGGGATAACATTGGAAGAGGGTGGAAGTCCAGGGATGGTGGCAGGGCGCTTGACTGGTAACATTCTGCGATATGATTGGCTGATTTCTGTGTTCCGCGGAACAGAAGAGGTGCCATCACAGTCCGGCTGTTCTGTGTCCAGATCTGCTCCGCCTGGCAAACAGTCATAATCGAACACTGCAGAGAGAGGAGGGTGCCCATTGTTAAGAGAACAGCAAGCAGTGTGAACCCGCAGTGTGAACCCGCAGTATTAACCCGCAGTATTAACCCACAGTGTGAACCCGCAGTATTAACCCGCAGTATTAACGCGCAGTGTGAACCCCGCAGTGTGAACCCCGCAGTGTGAACCCGTAGTGTGAACCCGCAGTATTAACCCACAGTATTAACCCGCAGTGTGAACCCCGCAGTGTGAACCCCGCAGTGTGAACCCGCAGTATTAACCCGCAGTGTGAACCCGCAGTGTGAACCCCGCAGTGTGAACCCCGCAGTGTGAACCCGTAGTGTGAACCCGCAGTATTAACCCGCAGTATTAACCCGCAGTATTAACCCGCAGTGCGAACCCGCAGTATTAACCCACAGTGTGAACCCGCAGTATTAACCCGCAGTATTAACCCGCAGTGCGAACCCGCAGTATTAACCCGCAGTGTGAACCCGCAGTGTGAACCCGCAGTATTAACCCGCAGTATTAACCCGCAGTGCGAACCCGCAGTGTGAACCCGCAGTGTGAACCCGCAGTATTAACCCGCAGTGTGAACCCCGCAGTGTGAACCCGCAGTATTAACCCGCAGTGTGAACCCACATACCAAGCCGTGTAAATAAGAACAGCTCCTCTTAGTACATGTGTGTGATGTACATTTTAGACTATATCCTTCCTTCCTTTCCCCCTTTCTTCTTTTTCCCATCCTTCCTTCCCTTCCTCCTTTGTTCTTTTTCCCTTCCTTCATTTCTTCCATCCTTTCTTCTTTCCTTCTTTTCCCCTTTCTTTCTTTCTTTCTTTCTTTCTTTTTTTTTCTTTCTCTTTCTTTCTTTCTTTCTTTCTTTCTTTCTTTCTTTCATTCCTTATTTCCTTTTACCTTCCTTCCTTCCCTCCTTCCTTCTTTTTTCCAATCCATCCTTCCTTCCTTCCTTTCTTTCTTTCTTTCTTTCTTTCTTTCTTTCTTTCTTTCTTTCTCTTTCTTTCTTTCTTTCTTTCTTTCTTTCTTTCTTTTTCTTTGTTTGATAACACAGAACTAATGGACTTTTGAAAGAGCCTGTTTTGCAAATGTGAGTGTTAAGAACCTTTTGACAGTTTGAAAAACATTCACATGGTTCACAGCAGTGTTTCCCAACCTCAGTCCTGGAAGCCTCCTTGTCTTGCACATTTAACTGTTATCAGTGCTCTTAGGTCCTCACTTCAACCCAGAAAGACTTGTTAATGCTCTGGTACATCGAGGGTCTGGGGAGCTCCAGGGCTGTCATTGAGAAGCAGTGCTGTAAAGGTTCTAGGGAGAACAGTTAAGCCTTCAAAAGGTTCTGCACACTCAACACTCACATTTACACACATGTCCTTTAGGAGAGAACAGAAGAGAACCCAAGCATTACCCTTAAGATGTTTGTAGGTATCTGTAATCTTTTGATCAAGAGGAGCTTACACAACCATAAAAGTCCTAAAAGTCAATGAAACGGACATAACACACACACACACAAACATACACATGCCTGCTCCTTACCACTAGTGTCTTCACTGCAGCACGGTGTGTTGGTCTGAGTGCTGTAGCCACTGGAACCCTGAACAGAGTCTCTGCTGCGTGGAATGTCCAACGACAGGCCACGAGACAGACACACAGCCAGCTCCTCATGAGCTTCATCCTACGACACACACACACACACTTATCACATTACGTTTACATTAAAACAGGAGCCACAGGAAGTGGCCTAGTGATTTGGACCTTGTCCTTGGTATCAGAAGGTTGCAGGTTCAACCACTGAGGTGCCCTTGAGTAAAGTGTCCTACTATGATGCTCCTCAGGTGCTGTTGATAGCTGCCCACTACTACTCCACATGTGGATGGGATTAATCGTCACATTTTGTACAGGGAGTGCAGAATTATTAGGCAAATGAGTATTTTGACCACATCATCCTCTTTATGCATGTTGTCTTACTCC
>JBBIGC010078978.1:0-10473 GCA_037576955.1 Lepidarchus adonis
TCAGCCAATGAAAGGCATTGCATCATACTCCAGGATTATGATTTTTTGACACTGAGAGAAGGGCCCCATCAGTAACACCCCCCCCCCCACCCCCACCCACCCCATCCCCTCAGAATCTAAACGTCACATCATAACTGTAATAAATAAAACAGTTGTGTGTGAAAAATTCCCCAAATTTCACTTCAATGGTGAAGAAAGACTCTGAGCAGGGCTCTTCCCCTCGACATTCACTATAAATACTTTACACTGAAACCTAGAACACACAGTAATGTACATAATGCTACACTAACATGGTGGGATACGCTAGTTATTAGCTTGTCGGTAGGCCCTATAGCTGTCCAGCACCATCACCTGGGTAAACCAGGGCAGACCAAGGTGGACTGATCATCTGGCATATGGGACATTTTCCTTGGGCTGATAAAAACCACAATAGAAAAATTTTATTAAAAAAATAATAAAATTCTGGCTGGCCCCATTCCATCTCCTTCTAGCACCTCCACCACCTTCTCAAACTCTTGTGTCTTGAAAAATGACTAAACTAATAAGGATAAAATGACTTCGTCAAAAGCCTAAAACGAACACTAATCTAAACCCCCTTGCTTAAATGAACACAAAATTAACAGTTTTAGGGACCAGTTGAGGTCAGTGAGGGCAACGTGGCACAGTGCCTGCACAGGAAGTCACATGACGGCAGCCTGATAGATTAGCATTAGCACTAGCATGGGGATTTTTCCAGTGAAGATGGGTGTCAAATCCAACTGGAGCATCTCACATTCACTAGCTGCAGTCTCATCACTGGGTTGTCAAGGTGACTAATCCCACCAGGTTGAAACACTAGCATGTGTAACAAACTCTGTGACACCTCTGTGAGCTACAAAACCTACCCAGTCCACACGAGGTCTACATCTCTGTCCACATTAAAGGGTCAGCAGTTAAAACTAAATCAGAATGTTCTCAATCAGCCAAGACATCTAGGTACTGACTGAGCCATGTTGGTACTACAGTGTACCTATTCACATGGGGGCAGTGGAGGCCTAGTGGTTAGGACTTTGCCCCTGAGATCAGAGGGTCGCAGGTTCAAGTCCCAGCCCGGGCACCACTGAGGAACCCTTGAGAAAAGGTACCGTCCCCACTTCACTGCTCCCCGGGCGCTGTTGATAGCTGCCCGCTGCTCCACGTGTGCACGTGTGATGGTTAAATGCAGAGACAAATTTCGTTGTGGTGCAGTGTGTGTAGTGGTGTGCTTCACATATTGGTGCCACATGCACATCTGATTTAGAGGAAGAAGGAATGAGACCATCGTCAGACCTACAAAGTGTTAAAGCTGGCCAAACACGTAGGGTGGTGGTGGTGGCAGCGAGGCAAAGTATAAAAAACAAGTACATTTTGGGACTGGCACCAAATTCCAGTTAACAGTTAAATCAATAAACGATACACAACCCTAGTGATGATGAACTCACAGCTCCAGTACCAACACTTCACACCTCAAGCCCATTTCAACTGATTGCCTGAAAGGGGAAAAACTGGGGAACTCCATTTTGTTGCTGAACTACTTGGTCTGCATTCTGCTTTCACATTAGCCCTCCATGTGTGGAGCTGTCAGGAGGCATCAGAATCTCCTCAAGGAGGCTAGCACTGCCCTTGTGCTCTTGGCTGGGTCCTGGAGATGTGGTGCCTGCACTGGCGGCGCCCTCGGTTGCAGATGGTGAGTATGCCGGAGCAAGGAGGGGGGACGGGGGAGCAAATTCTTCAGCCCTGCTCACCCTGTACCCACAAGTGACAGGGGCGTCAGACTCGACATGGCTGGCTTTGGATCCTGGCTGCCCATGCTCTCCATCTTCCAGAAGCAGACCCTTGAGGCTGGGGTAGCAGCCAGACTGTGCCATGGCCTGGTGGAGCTGTGCCCAGGCAGTAGGCGCATGGGCACCATCTTGGTAAGCCTGGCACAGGAGCTGTGCATGCTGACGCAGCTGGGCGATGTCTCGTTCTGTGGCAGTGCTCTGCTGCAGCAGCTCCTGCGTCCGCAGGGTGATATCCAGCAGCCCAGACTGGCTCAGGATCTCCACGGTGTTGAGGAACCGGCGGTGCTTTGCCGAAGCGGGACGAGCACCTCCTGCTGGAGTGGAATCAGAGACTAAGACTGGGGCGCACTTTTGGAGACTGAACGGCGGTGGCGGTGGCGGCACGTAGGGCTCAGGCGCTGAGGCCGGGGAGGGTGTTTCAGAGCTGGAGACAGATGGGGAGCCCAGGCTGAGGGGAGAGGAGCTACAGGGAGGACGAGGGGTCCTCCGCCGGTGGGAGGTCAGATGTGCATCAGGGCCTCGAGTAGGCACGCGCAGGAGGTGGGGCTGGGGGTGTTTCTCAGGCTGCTTACGCAGACGTTTTTCATGCGCTTGCGTTGAAGTGGACACTTCTTGCCGCTTCTTCTCTGTACATACTCTCTTACTCCGGCTGTGCTCATCCACACTGCTCCCTCTACTGGCTGGAGGCTTGTCAGGGGTCTTCTTGCTGGGATGGGGGGCGATGCGGGGGTAGGAGTTGAGAATGGGGAGGTAGGTGTTTCTCTTTTTTCCAGCCGTGCTGTCGGCTCTTTGGCTTTTCGGTTTGACCAGGTGCAGCGGAGGCGAACTGAAACCGGGCTGTTGAAGCAGAAGGATGTGCGTTGGGGCTTGAGGGTTTGCTTCCCCGGATCCCCAGCCCAAAGGAGGCTGGAGAACATGTTCCTCACCAGACTGCACCTGCTTCAGAGTGGAGAAAGGAGGAACAGAAGAGGAAAAGAGAACAGCAGAGACCGAATTCATTCTTGTATGGCCCAAGCGGAGCAGACACATCACAGTAGTGTGAACTAGTCTCAGAGGTACTGGCATGGTCTCATAAAAGCCCACCAGCTTTACCTTGAGACACCAACCCAGAAAGTCTTCAGCCTGCCCTCTGTTAAGGTGGATTGGTTTAGAAATGTCACTGTTCCTACTAGGTTTACACAGTATGAAGTCAATATAGATGTCGATCTCTGCGATATTGAGCTCACAGAAGAATGTAATATACAAATAAGCCTCTAACCTAGAGGTGCCCGTTTCAGGCCAGGTACCCAGCACAATTTAGTAGTTTCCTTCCTCAAAACACACTCACTAAACCTGGCATTTAAAAGTTGTTTTGAATCAGGTGTGTCCGAGAAAAGAAAATCACCAAACTGTGCTAGACACCAGCCATCAAGGACTGAAGCTGGGCACCTTACTCCAACCAATCAGTGTTTCTGAATGGGTCACCATTCACTGCTCCATGTTAGAGAACATGGCTGTTCTAAGTCTCACTAGCCTAATGGTTAGTGTCGCACGGACCCGGGTACAACACGTGCCTCTGCCCCGATCTAACGGCGAGGACGGGCCTAATCCATGATACAGCACCATGGACAGCTCCCCACCCTCGCTCAGCTAAAGCCAGTAGATCGTGTGGGTGGAGCACATGCTTCCCCGCGAGGCTCCTCCCAGCGGAGAAGCGCGTGCTCAGCTTCTAACTCGCACATATGGTTGCCAGCTTCTGAGCCCCTGATTTCATACCTGTGTTCTTTATGCCTCTTGCTTTAACCTTATTGTCTGATCTCCATGCTGTCTCTAATCTTGTTGTCTTGTTTTTGTTTCTCAATGTGTGTTTCCCTTCTCAGACGAAGGAGATACGGACGGTTGCTAGACGGGAAGACACAGCAGCGTGGATCTTCCCTCCCTCGAGGGTCTACCCTTGGCTTTCCACCCCCAACTTTCCTTTAGTTTGTGTTTTATATCTCCGCCTTTTTGTTATTTAATAAAATTTCACCTGCATCTCCGTCTGGTTGGTCTTGTCTATGCTGGAGCTCGTTCACAGTTAGTGAAGTGGGTTTGTGACAGAAGCATCGCCGGTTTTATTCTCGGAAACGGGCAGAGAGCTGAAGTGCCCTTGAGCAAGGCCCCTAACTCCCTACTGCTCACCATGGACAATGCTCTGGATAAGAATGTGTGCCAAATGCTGTACATGTTCTTTTTGGTTTGCTCTGGATACTGGCCCTCCAGGACAGGAGCTGGGAACCCCTGGTCTAGAGGAACGGTGGAGATATAGACTGCACATCTTTCTTCCCACTAAGACTTGTTTTGTTCCCATCTCTCTTACCTGTTTTAGGACGACATTTTTGATGATGAAAATGGGCGTCAACTCTGGAGTCGCAGACACTAGGATGTGCTTCCCCTGGTCCGAAACGCTCTGGACACCGGAGGTTTTATGTAGCACAGACTCAGAGACGCTTCGCTGGTCCTCTGCATCCGTCTGGAGTGAGTCAGAGCCAGTGTCTGAGTGTGTGAGAGCAAGAACAAAGAGTGAGAGAGGAAAAAAATCTTTAAAATGTGTGTGTTGCATCTTGGTTTTTTTTTTTGGCAAATGAATGAACCAATAAGGTGGCGGCGCACTCTCTACTGCCCCAGACTAGCTACACACAATATAAATTAGTGGTCCCCAACGACTGTGCTGTGGACCGGTACTGGCCGTGGATTGTTTTGCACTGGGTCGTGTCTTTGTGCATGTTTTTCGTGTAAGAAAAGTGATTTAAAACCAAATATCACTGGAGAGATGAATTAAAAAGGGGGAAAGACCCAATAATGCAAGGGAATTTCTAACATGGTGCGTCAATACACAGGATAAACAGCGCTGTCTCATTATATAAATTTTCCTGCTGGTGTGTGACTGTCAAGTTTTATTAGTCAATTCAAAAGTGCTACAGAAATCAAACGGAATTAAAAAAAAAAAAAAAAAAAATCTACCTCGCTAGCTAACAGTGGCGCGAACATTTTATTTTCCATTAAAAACTACATTTAGAAATACGTCCCCAAATAAACCAGACACATTTAAGCTGAGGCAGAAACGACTCGTTCACAGGAATTGTGAATGAATTGATTTGAGGGCCTGGGCCTTTAACCACTACAATGCTTTTATAGGTCAGTGAATTCAAGTTATTATTATTATTATTAATAAAAAATGTGTGTGTGAGATCTTGAACCTGAATATCCAGAGTCCTTCTCCGAGCTGCAGCGGGACTCCCTGCCGGCTGCTTCCGCCTGCGCATGCGCTCGCACTCTGGACACCAGCAGGGTGGCACTGTTGCTCTTATCCTTGGCATTTTTGCTGGCAGGGCGGGCAGGGCGCTCTCCCACACAGCCAGAGTCCAGTGGCATCCTGGACACACAGACAGATGGCTGGTCCAGGGCTAATATATAAACTACAACCTTTGTACATATAGGGCAAATCACCTTTTACCATGGCAACAAGCTATAAATGTCTAATCTGTACTGATCAGAATCATCATCAGTGAAGAATTTTTCATCTGATCATATGTTCAGACTAAAAGCTCATTTATGCTTAACATGAAATATGTATATGGATAAATTTTACATATACATACTGAGAAGTCACAGAAAAAAATCCAATAAAAATGTTTTTAATTAAATTTAACAGATAAACAGGATTTTCCCTGAAAGAACATAAATTTTACTAAGTCATCTGATCATTACAGAAGTTTATGGTAAGACTTCCAACAAGAAAAATATGTCACAATGTTGAATATTACAGTATTTATAAAGAAATAAGTGAACTATTGGAAATTTGCTGGAAATATTTAGGACATATGTTCCAAATATTTCCAGGAAATGTCCAATAGTTCACATTGGTTTATAAACACTGTAATAAACACATGAAGGTGCCAGGCAGAGAACAACTGACTGTCTCTCTCCAAGTCTTGGTTCTTCTCAAGGTTTTTCCTTTCACTGTGACCCTTGCTTCGCTCACTGTGGTCTAGGCAAGTAAAAAAAAATTAATTTTTTAAAAAACCTGATGAAATGTAAACAAAAAAAAATGTGTTGCCTTGTATAATGAGTAGGGCTGTGACAAAATATCCATATGCCAATATATCGTCATCCTTGCTCACGCGATATATCTATATTGCCGTCGGCATATTGATTATTTTAATTAATAAACATTTCCGCCAGTTTGACTCACCGGCCTCACTGCTACTTCTCTCCTCTGGGTGGCGCTGCTAGACTGAGTTAGTATGGTAATGAATGACTGCATTTTTATTTTCCACAACACAACCTGTAGTCTCTTACAGTTAGAATGTGCCAACTGGTGGAGTGGTAGAAGGGCACCAGCAGTTAATGACTGCACTTCCTGAGTGCGCTCCGGAAGAACAACAGCAGACACTGCTGTATCTTCTTGAGGACAGCTGTGGTATAAGAATTCCAGGACTGGTCGGCAGAGATTGTGGTACCTGGGAAGGTCCTGATGCATAAGAGGGGTGGTCCTGAAGTCCAGGATGATCCCTTATCCTTGTGGCCAGACTGTCTTCCAAGCACCACTCACAGTTTATCATCCCTATAAGTGGATTCATCTCCACATAAGATCAGCCCCACCATTGTCAGCTCACCAAAAACTTTACTATGGTGTTACTGATGTGGGCATGTCTGCAGTCAGAGGTGTAAAAGGTATACAGTAGTGGGCTCCACACACACTCCTGTAGGGAGCATGTGCTCAATGTCCGGGTGGAGGAGTGACTGGGGTCCTTGATCTATAAGCAGATGAGCTGTGGGAATCTCAGGTCAAACAATTTGCAGACCAAGAA
Organism: Lepidarchus adonis; assembly: GCA_037576955.1. Classification (NCBI taxonomy): domain Eukaryota; kingdom Metazoa; phylum Chordata; class Actinopteri; order Characiformes; family Lepidarchidae; genus Lepidarchus; species Lepidarchus adonis. The sequence goes on from JBBIGC010078978.1 coordinate 6,635, forward strand.
GTTTGCGATGATTGTATTAAAGCGACAAGCTGAAATTGATTGTGCATTGAGACATCACTCCCAACATTCCAGGTTGGTCAGAGAGGTGTAAAGGGCTATAGCGTACTCTGCCCCAACCAATTTCCCTACAGACCAAAGAAGTCAGCAAAGAAGGGAGGCAGTTTTTAACGTGATTCAGGACCAGCCCCTCTAAGCACCAAGTGATGACGGGTCATTTATGCTATTTGTGGGATTTCAGAGAAGCTGGGATGACTGTGTCAGAGAGAGACTGAGCCTGAGCTGATGAGCTCTCACAGGTCTTCATTACAATTTTCAGTGTACCTTTCCGAGAATCTTCATCTGATCCAGGGGTTCACCCTGGCATTTATTTTACAGTTTCTGTCCAGTTAAAATTACCTGACGGTGAGGATTTGCTTCTTGAGGCGTTTCCAGACCTGGCTGGTCATCCAGGGCTTATGGTCGAGAAACACCAGGGCGTTTCTCAACTAGAAGCCCTGGATAACCAAGCAGGTCTGGATCGCAGGATTGTAAGTTGTATTTATCAGTCTCCAAACCGATCATGTGCAGGGCCTTAAGGTCTTAAACAAAAAGGTCATGCTGCCTGCCTTCAAGGACAAAGCATCAGCTCATTCGATTCATGTGCCAAAATCCCTGAACCACCTAACCTGTAACATTAACAGCTGGCTAAAAATGGTTGAAACTGGTCTGATGGGTGACAAACACCCCTTTACTTGGATTAGTATAAATCCCATGATTGCGTGCAGAGATCTTCAAAGCTAATTCATCAATTTTATTTATACAGTGCTTTTTACAACTAAATGTCACAACGCGGTTTACAGAATTTACAGAAGCCGGGTCCGAGCCCCCAATGAGCCAAAGGCGACAGAGGTAATAAAAGAACTCCCCAAATTGTAGGACAAAACCTTGAGAGGAACCAAGGCTCAAAAGGGGAACCCATGCTCCTCTAGTCAACAACAGGGTGTGTCAGCTAGAAAGAAAAAAAAAATGAACAAATAAGTAAAAGGTGATTTTGTGTCATTGTAAACACACCACAGCACACAGTGGTGCCCAGGCTGGGACTTGAACCTGCGACTTTCTGATCCCAGGGGCAATGTCCTAACCACTAGACCTCCACTGCCCAAGAACTAAGACTAAGAACTAAGAGTGCAGGTGGTTCTCCAAGTTGAGATCGGGTAAGTGGTTTCGTCCATATGGGCCCTGCTCAGTAGGAACGAGGGGGTGCATCATGTCACGGTTGGTCTGCCTCCCCATGACCTGGGCAGTGCTCCACACTTCTGCTTAACCTTCTTTTTGGGCATCTCCCTACAGTTTTAAATAAAACCTTTGAGAATTTGATTGGTGACCTGACTTCTTGAACATCGACACGCTCATCATCAAACCAGATTTGTTTGTTCACTGTAACAGTCTCGCAAAACACTTGACGTAGGATAAGACTGGTTTTGTTTGCGTATTGAAGTAGTCTTGAAGCTGAAGATGTGCATCAGTCGGCCATGTAGTAATGGACTTGGAGAAGTACTTCTGAAAGGCATGTATGCTGTGGTAAGGAGCCGAGAGGTGGTCTGTCCGGCCTAAGAGTGGAAGCTGTATGGTTCTTTAGATCACGTCTACATGAACATTAAACATGCATAATGCGTTTTTTGCCCTCTGGTCGGATACTTCACATGCCAACAGAACTTCGGCAGAACAGAATAAGTTTGCCTGATTAAATGCAACCGGTTGCGTGTCCACCATGGGGATGACCCCGTTATTGACTGGGTCTGAGAACAGTGAGGGAGCCATGCTAGTGTTAGCACTGGGTGGCATGTAAACAGCAGTGATTAGCAAAACTGTTAGCACTCTCCAAGAATTTTTAACAGTAATTCACTCTAGGTCATGAGAAGTGTGTATGCATTTCTAAATACCAGCTGTTACACATGTACAGTATATGTATAAACCTCCCCCTCTGCTCTTATTGTAGTTTTGGTTTCTAGTTGCGCCGTGTGCTAGTTGCGCCGCGTGCTAGTTGCACGGCTGCGTCGGGGATCAGCAAAGCCGTCCCGAACATAGCCATGTCCCTCCATGAATAGTTCCAGCTTGTCCGCATTCTGTGACAGGGATTTCATATTGGTGAGGAACATGCTCGGAAGAGGTTTGTGGAAGTCTTCCCTTCCCGGAGATTAGGCCAGAGCAGCATCCTTGCTTTCTCTTCAATCTCCAAACATTTTGACACCAACATTGTCCTGGACGTCGACATAGGAAGATGCATGTTGTTGGCAAAGCTGTTAACCACCACATGGATTGGAAAACAGACACAGTGACTGGTGGAGGTTGTAATGCAACTGTTGTAGATGCTCAGGCAAAGCAATTTCGCATTAGTGAAAGTAATTCTCTGAGAAAGAATTTACTTTACTGATCACAGCACATACAAAAACAAAAGTTTGGAATTTAAAAGTTTATCAACTTATATTATATATATCAACTTGTGTACATTTCCAAATTTGCTTATTAATTATGGTTTGTAGAATTGAGATACTGATTACTACATAAGATAATAATTATGGAAAGTATCATGTGTTCTCCTACTAAATGTAGGTTGTCATAGTGATGTTGTTTGGGTCAGATTTGATGTAAAGCGTTTGCCTGGGCCGTTGCACTGAATGCTGGACATGTTTCACAACTCCACCTTCAAGCTGAAATGAGCAAATCGTTCAACAACTGAAAACTATACAGATTCAGTCACAGAGCGGCAGATCAGCAAGTTAAAAATCCCCCGCTTGGAGAAACAGCAGATTTCAGTGGGCAGGTGACAAACCTGTGGAAGCTAGAGATGAATCCATTTTCACACAAAATTAAAGTAACGAGCAACAAGCTCATTTACATACCAGTAATGAGTAACGAGTTGTTAGTGCTTGATAATTGAATGTGGAATTAGTAAAACCTTACCTGAATTATTTCACTGCTGAATTATGCAGAGAACCAATAAAACTGCTTCAGACATCTGCACGTTAAAATAAAACATGAACTTACTCAACAGGTTAGAACCAGATGAATAACGAGGAGTAATTATGGTTCATCATTACAGTCTACAGTATCATTCTGAGCTGTGGTGTGTGTGTGTGTGTGTGTGTGTGTGTGTGTGTGTGTGTTTTATTCCCTTCCCCCTGCTCGATTATGTAATACTATAACTTGGCACAGACCGGCGACACAAAAACGCACAAATAACTCCCAGAGCGAAACACTCTTCTGCTCCACTTCAAAATGGTGCAGCACTGAGAACCTGAAATGCGAAGCTGGTAAAAGAATCAGGACTGTTCTGAACTTCCAAGGTATAAACACCCCCTACACACACACACACACACACACTCCACTCCTGCTACTTACCTTCTCCTCATGTTCCTCCAGCAGCTCTCCTCCTGCTCTGGAACTCCTGCCACCACCTCTATCTGTGTACGAGGTGCTGGATGGGCTCCATGCTGTTTCTGCTGGGGGATTCAAAGACGCTACCTGCAGCTTTTACTCTTCCAAACTCCGTCCGGGCGCTCCACCTGAGCAAAGCCCCGCCCACTCGCTCGCTGACGGCGGCGCCTACCAATGGTGACGCGCGACCCTGCCCCGCATGCAAGTGACGTAACACCGATCCCAGTCTAGCCAATCGGGAGCGAAGCACGTGTAGGGGCGGGGCCGGGCCGTGCGCGACCGGAATGATCTAGCGAGGGAGAAAAAAGCGCCTACGCTCGAAGCCGGGTGGGAGGGGTCTGTCTGTCTGTGTGTGTGTGTGTGTGTGTGTGTGTGTGTGTGTGTGTGTGTGTGTGTGTGTGTTTGTGTGTGTGTGTGTGTGT
>JBBIGC010079008.1:0-10472 GCA_037576955.1 Lepidarchus adonis
AACCCCGGTTAGAATCTGTGCTTGAGCGACAGATTCTAACCGGGGTTAAATGTGCTTGAGCGACAGATTCTGATCTGGGTTGAATGTGCTTAAGGTACGAAATACCAGTCAAGGTCGTCTTTGTTTGCAATTCTGGGCATTGCCCATTTCAGTCTACATGTGGTGAACGATGTAACTGCAGTTTTGAAGCTGCAGTAAAAAGACAGAAAAACGTGATTGTGAAATCTGATTTGGTCATATTGCTCGTCCATACTTGTTCATTAAACCCTTTTATTTCCAGTAGATCATTTTCATTTATTTTCTGTTTTCTGAAATAGATTTAGAAGCTCTTCGCTGTCATTCTTCATATTTGGATTGATTGGACCAAGCACAGCTCAGCACCGTCCCCTCCTACACTCTCACCCATTCTCACTTTCTCTTAGACACACACTTGAGACCGACACACACGCTCCCACACTCCTCCATTTTCATAACAAAAGAGGCTATTTGTTTTGGCTGCTTTTGTCTGTCTCTAGGCAACCTCTGAAGCAGTTCCGTTTTGGGGCTTAACTGACCACTTTTTGTAGCTGAAGGTCCACGTCCCCTCGGACAGCAGTCCACTGACCGGACAGACGCTGGGGCCTGGAAGGACCTTCAGTTCAATGGACTAAAGTTTCAGAATTGAGCAAAAATATTGTTCTAATAATAGACTTTCCTAAATATTGTAGACCCTCCTATTAGACCCCCAAATAGACATATACATGCATAATTATATATAATAGACTTTGCTGAATAATGTAGACCCTCCTATAGACCCCCAAATAGACCTATACATGCATAATTATATATAATAGACTTTCTCAAATAATGTAGACCCTCCTATAGACTATAGACCCCCAAATAGACACATACATGCATAATTATATATAATAGACTTTCCTGAATAATGCAGACCCTCCTATAGACCCTCAAATAGACATATACATGCATAATTATATTTAATAGACTTTCCTAAATAATTTAGACCCTCCTATAGACCTCCAAATAGACATATACATGCATAATTATATATAATAGACTTTCCTGAATAATGTAGACCCTCCTATAGACCCCCAAATAGTCATATACATGCATAACTATATATAATAGACTTTGCTGAATAATGTAGACCCTCCTATTAGACCCCCAAATAGACATATACATGCATAATTATATATAATGGACTTTCCTGAATAATGTAGACCCTCCTATAGACCCCAAATAGACATATACATGCATAATTATATATAATGGACTTTCCTGAATAATGTAGACCACCCACCTTCACTGCATGTGGATCTTATGACACTAAACGCTTAACTGTTTGATGGGTTCTTCTTTTAAAGGGATAGCGTGAGACTTCAGACAAGTAATAAATGGAACAGTTTTTTTTTCTCCTTTTTCCTGTTTTGTTTGTCCTCTTTCTCTGAGTTCTCTTACAGTTATGCAAACCACTCTGGCACAGTTTTCCCCTGTGTTGAATAGACTGAATAGGCCAGAAATGATAACCGAATAGAAAGTAGTGGAGCTGGGCAGTGCAACAGTGTTTAGTGAGATTTTTAAAAATGACACCACAGTTACACTTTCCTCAGCGTGTTGGTCATGCAGCACTTCTGAAATGCATGTTTTGTTGCGAAGAGAATATAAATTGTCCTGTTTTATATTATAGAAGAATTGTGGTGTTATACTTCTGCCATTTTCGTGACCCCCTAAAAAGTAAGAGGCCATATGAGCAGGGGGGAAAAAGAGGGCAAAATTTTTCTTTAGAATGTTCTGGTCGTCGCTCAGCAACATGCTATTCCTTAGCTTTTTCTTAACTGAAACTCCTCCTTTTTTCCTGGTCTAACGTCCGACATTCACCCAAAATATTAACGTTTATACTGAAACCGTCGTCCTCAACCGTCTTTGTCAAACCATGTTTGCTAACTGCGCTAATGGCGGAGTGATACGAAACCAAAAACCTTAAACACAAAACCGTTCCAATGGCAGTTGGTATACGGGACACCTTCCCATTTACAATAAACAATAAAAATGAAATTCGTTTAGCACTAGGGGGTAGGTGGCACTGCTGGCTGGTTATGGGAATCGAACCCATGTCCCTTTGGTGACACACCCACTTATCTAACCATTAGTCCTCAGCTGCGCATAGATTATCCTCATGGTGCAGAGAGAACGGCAGGAATAAAGAGGGAGTGGAGGGGAGAAGTAAGTTTGGGCAGGAAAGAAGGGAGAAAAGGGTGAAAGGAGCAAGACTGGTGGACAAGGGGACGGTTTGGGGGTGAGGGCGAGGAAATGGATAGAAATAGCTGATGCACTCTGAAGCTCAGGGAAAAATCAATAACAGTCAAGAGAGGAAGCCTCTGTTTCTCTCTCTCTCTCTCTCTCTCTCTCTCTCGTCTGTTGGGAAATATGGCAGAACTCGTTTTTGTAGGATTGTCTCTTTTTATCTCAGTAAAGCTCCTCGGTCGTTCACAGCTGAGCTGAGTGAGGACAGTTGATGTCCAAGCTTTCGGATTTATCGAGTCCCACCGCCACCGGAACACTAGATCCATTTACATTCCCAGCGACGGTTCCTCTTAGGGGAAATGCAGCTATTAACGCCTGACTCGTCAATGTTTATCTGCCCCCATCGTCGGGAACAACCTCAGAATAGGGGTGGGCACAAAGTTAATGTTGTTGAAATTGGTTATGAAGTCGGGTTACATTGGAAAATCATATCACTATGCAAGTGGACTTCAGATAAATCATGGAGAATAAGTATATTTGATGTAACTGCATTATATATAATAATAATAATAAACCAGCTTTAGTCAACAGCACATTCATGCCATACATCACCCTCCCACTGCGATCTAGCTCTGGTGTCATTAGTAGATTGTGCCACTTGTGAATAAACCCATCATTTTCCAAGGCAGATTTTAGACCCATTATTAGAGTGTAAACAATGGATAATGGCGTAATCTTCATAATCCGCATAATAACTGTCTGATTGTTCATCCGCCTATCATGACCTCATCTAGTTTTATTTATTTTTGCCAATTTTTTTTTATTATTTACTTAAATATTTTAGTCAAAAATGAAAGGAGCGATTTTTTTTAGCCATTTTACTGCTTTTTTTGCGAATGGTCTGAACACTAGGAAAACTGAATAGTGTAGTAGATAAACTGAGATTGTCTATCTATCCATCTTTATCCGCTTATCCGGGGGCAGCGACTTCAGCAGGGATAGACAGACTTCCCTCTCCCCGGCCGAGAGACATAGCCCTTCCAGTGCGTCCTGGGTCTTCCCCGGGGTCTTCTTCCGGTGGGATGTGCCCGGGACACCTCACCAGGGAGGCATCCAGGAGGCATGCTAATTAGATACCCGAGCCTCCTCATTTGGCTCCTCTCAATGCGGAGGAGCAGCGACTCTTCTCTTAGCCCTTCCCCAGATGACTGAGCTTCTCAGGTCACTACCCACAGCTCATGACCAAAGGTGAGGGTAGGAAAGTAGATCGACTGGTAAATTGAGAGCTTTTGCCTTTTTTGGCTCAGCTTCTTTTTCATCTTAACAAACCGATATCGATACTCTCGCTGAACCGATCCGCCTTTCGATCTCCAGCTCTATTCTACCCCCAATCGTGAACAAGACCCAGAGATACTTAAACTCCTCCACGTGGGGCAGGATCTCACTCCCAACCTGGAGAGGGCACTCCACCCTGAGCACCATGGCCTGAATGTCACAACTGAAATGGAGCAAACTGTAGCCTTGGTTTCCTGTTCTGGTCTTCTGCTGCTGTTGATCAAGGGTGGACGTGGTTTGTGTTTAGAGCTAGTATTCTGCAAATTTCTGACCATTCCCTGTGAACCCTAGAGAAACACTCAGAACCGCCATTCCACAGTCAACGTCAATTAAATCCTATTTCTTCTCAATTCTGATGCTTGGTTTGAACTTGTCTTCACCACGTCTAGTTGCATCGAGCTGCTACCATGGCTGAGCAGCTGTTTGTGTTAAGCAGTTGAGCAGCTGTACCTAATAAAGTGGCTGGAGAGTGTATGCTGCAATTATTTCTTGGACAATATTGTTCTCTTGCATCATTAATTTGAAAAAAAGTGAATTTGTTGAACCTGGAGAAGCATTTTACCAAGGATACGCTCTCAGATGTCCTTCACTAACATGGCATAAACAGACAGGTGCTGAGTACAACTGTGCTGTTTGCGAATATTAGTCCTAATTACCGGACATGTCAGGCTGCTCATTTATATTCACCTTTAAACTGAATCAGGCGCTCAACTGTTACAAAGGAGGACACACAATGGAAGCCCTCAGCAGTACAGAAGGTACCTGGAGTACCTTGGAAATACTGCAAGAATAGAAATCCTGAGAGATGAGCTTCTGTAGCAGCTTTATCTGGTGAAATGAATATATACAAATGGCCGCTTGCTGACAGGATGGAGCCAAGGAGGGATACTTCAGAGCCCAGAGCGAAAGATTATTATTTTAGGAGGATAAAAGTATGGTATTGCTGTAAACAAAGTTTTACGTAATATGGGTTTTTAAATTGATGATGATTTTAATGCATGTTCTGTAATTGAACCTAATTTTACAGTTTAAAACGAGTACATTTTTAATTTATTAATACATTTATGTTGTTACATAAAATTGACTGACTTTACAATTTAAAATGATGACTTTTATATTATATTTTTCAAGCATGTTATGTAAAATTCACCTTCATTTACAGTTTAAGTAAACTTTATTTATTCATTTATTTTTGAATGCATGTTAATGAAATTTCCTCATGATTTACAGTTTAAAATAAGTGAAAATGAATTTTTGTTTCACTCCTATAACAGAGCTCAGAGTGTGGAGTGAATGGAGGGTTAGGGTTAGCTAACACAACCCTGGTGAAGCTGAATTGTGTGCTTTGTGGGTTTGTGTTTTCTGGTTGCCGCTTATGGAATTAACAGTGGAACAAAAAGGATTGGAGAGGAAATGCAATAAAAATTGTTTTAGTAAAGGTTCAGTACTGTAGAATTAAAACTTTAGGAGTGGGGTACATTGTCCCATTATTTCCGAGCATATCGTTGCGCTCAGCACTTAATGACCACTGAACGTCTGTATGTATGATTGTGTAGGCAGCATAGTTAGGCTTGTTTAATGGGGTGTAGTGCAGGGAACAGTGGGAAGTGGTTGTTTTATGTTTCAGGACTGTTCTATATGTACAATGGCATTAAATCTCAGGGAATGCAGATATTGATTCACATTTATTCATGTTGAAGTATCGACGATATTATAATGTCCTAGATAATCGGTGTCGGACGATACGTTTTAGTATCGGTATCAGAAAAGGGATATTAGACCATCTCTTGTTCTGTGTGGGCGTCTGAATGTGTGGTTTTGGCTTCGTCACAGTCGCCATATCTCTACATCAGGGTCGTGTGTGTGTGTGTGTGTGTGGACTGCAGGGTTCAGATCACTTTGCCAAGATGAAATATTACAGATCAAACTCCCATTTGTCTTTCTGGCCGACAACTACAGAGGATCATGTAATTAGTAACAGCCGGCCACACACACACTTATCGTGTCTGCTCTTATATTTTGACTCCTGCATTTGAGTCATCAAGCTCAGAGAGAAAATTAAAGGAGTAATGGCGACTAAAAAGCCTTTTTTTTACCCCCCACTCCCCTTTTGTGGAACACACACACACACACACACACACACACGTCCTTGGAGCGAAGGTTTCAGAGCATCCAAGGGTATCTCTCCTCCTTCTCTCATCTGATGAAACACTAGCCCCAGCACATGAAAGACACAAACAAACAAACGGCAAAAACAACAGATCGAGGACGAAAAGGAAAAACAAGCTTTTGGTGGCTGGAATGTCACGAGGAGTCCCATCTAATCTGGGATTATTGTGTTTACTCTCTCTCCCCTTCAACACTGATCTGGGCAGTGGACACTAGAGGTGATAAACAAAAAAAATGATAAGTTTTTTTTCCATATCAGGCAATATCGATATATATCACGATATAAATCAAATCAATCATTCTGTCAAGCTTTAGAACATTATGTGCGGCTTAATGTATTGTGAAATGGTCATTATGGAAAAATCTCTTTGGTCCAAAGAAGACCCTTATTATATGGATCCATGCCAAAATGAGAAAATAAGCTTTTATTTTATGTATTTATATTAATAGATGCAGTTTTGTGACATGCGCTAAGAAAGTATAGTTTGGTGGATTGCCCTGAGAAAAAATAGTTCTTCAGAATGTCTGGTTGTTGCTCAGATTCCTCTTTTCTTTTTCTTCAATGAAACTTCCCCCCTTTTGCTGGACTGCATCCAGTTCTCCAACGTCCCATATTCACCCAAAATATTAACATTTACACTGAAACTATTGTCAATATTTGCTAACTGCACTAATGGTGGAGTGATATGAAGCCACCAATCTGTAGCACAAAACCTGTTCCCATGGCAGCGGGCGTTAAGAAAATGATGCCGCAGTCTGGGACACCTTCCCATTCAAATTCAATGGAGCGTTCATCTGCGTTCTAGATATAAACAACAGAATTTCAGTTAAAATGGGTAGAAATACAATAGACCAATGTTCATTCTATCCAGTTTTGTTTCAGGAGGACATGGAATGGAGAATTCCAGTTCCAAATGAAATAAGAAAAAAAGCGAGATTAATACAGCTCTCTATTGTCTCCACAGTGTCTTAAGTATTGATGATATCGTAATATGCCCAGAATATTATATTGTGACCACAATATTTCATAAATATTATATTTCCCAGCTCTAGTGGATGCAGATCATGGTGACTACAGCAGCAGCATCTGACTTATTAATTATAAGAATAAACAAAGATAAGCACAGTTACACTTAATATTAATACATCCGCCCGTCCAGCTGTTCCTGAGGGATTTGCTATCATGACAACACCATCTCCCTCCCACCACCAAGGCCTCTGCAGTTTCAGTCTCTCTTTCAGCTTCGGCCTTCTGTTAATTCATCCATATTTATCCAATCCAGGAAGCTGGAGCTGATACCAGTTATCTACACAAACACACACACACTCCGCTATGTCAATGTAGAGTCAACCTAAACCGAAGATTTTTTAAATGGTGGAAACCGGAGAACCCGGAAGAAGACTTTCTGTTTGATGGGAGCTGGGGGTGGAATTGCAAATTAGGGCGTTTTTTGCCCTCATAATCACAGCCATATTTGTGCCGTTTTTATAGTGCTTATGATTTCTGAGGCTGTTCGTAAACATTGGTACAAGTTCCTTTAGTAATATAGTTGATTTCAATAGAAAGATTTTCAGTCATCAGTAAGCAGGTTAGTCCCAAGCAACATGACCATATTTATCTCTATAAACTGGGGCCACAATATAATTTTTCGGAGCATTTCGCGATATCGCCCCTACTTAAAACATAAGTATTTTTTTATTTTTTTTTTTCAGAAAGAGCATCATTAGTTTCACTTAAGTTAACTTATTGTACTGTTCTCTGAGAAACACACAATTTGTGCTCATTTATTTATATTATATATATATTTATTATTATTATTTTATTTTATTTTTTTAACACAGCCCTGTCTGCTCTTTTTGTTCTGTCTTAAAAGGTTATGTTATTAAAAGAATATCTCAATATATCACGATATGATAATTGTCATTTCGCCCACCTCTAATGCAGGTTAATGTCCTCATTACAGATTTAGTTAATTTTAATTAAATTAATAATTTTATTTTCATTCCTAAGTCAAGCCCTCGAATATCACAATACTTGCATTGTCAATGTGTGTATTGGGACACAGCTAAGTGAGAGATGTGTTCCCTGCTGGTAATGAATGCGTCTCACCCCTTCTCTCTCTCTCTCTCTCTCTGTGTTTCTATAGGAGCGATGGGAGGAGTGTATCACTATCATTCGGAGCCGGCCTGTGCAGATGCCACTGATAAGGTGAGTCTGAGTCGTCTTATTTCTCTGTACACTTCACTTTCTTTTGGCATTATCTCTCCGTCCACTTGCTCAGGCTTGAAGGTCCGACCCCACAGACCTGGTTTAGCTGTTGGGATTGGGCGCCGTGATGAAACTGAATGCTTGTGTGTGTTAATTAGGTTACAGAATCATCCACCCAATTAGAGCCGGACCGTGTGGGTGATCGTTAATGTGGGTGATCGGGGTGAGAGGGGTACAGGCGGACAAGGGGAAATGATTTTTGAAGTCCTGATACGTCCCTAATACCTTTAAATAATAAACATATTAATATGAAATATGTCATTAAACTTATATGTTCCTTTTTTTTCGCCATTTTGCAGATCGCTAATGTTTTTAAGTTGGAGGACGTGATTTTAAATGTTAGCTGTGTTTTATTGAAACTGTGCAGTTTAGGGTTGATACTGATCTAAAGTGTGTGTGTGTTTGTGTGTAGGCTTTGTGTGTTTGTTGACCTGAGGTTTGCTGGTCCCTGGTTTTTCTTGTCTGTTTGAAATGTTGTTTTTATTGTTTTTCTTGGATTATGTTGTTTGTAGGATTAGCTAGAGTGCATAAGTCCTATATTTAGTGTGTGTGTGTGTGTGTGTGTGTGTGTGTGTGTGTGTGTGTGTGTGTGAGCTCTTACTACAGTGTTTATAGTCGGAGGAGGTCGGGGCACAGTTACATCTACGACTGACCCAGCCCCCAGGGGGTGGAGCCAACACATCCGGGGGAGGAAAAGAATGTAGGGGGAGAAGTGGAAACGAGAGAATATGAAATGTTCAGACAGAGAGAGGGGAGCAATGGCAGTGAACAGAAAGAAAGGAGTGAGAAAGTAGTGAAGGGGGTGAGGGATCGAGAGCAGGAGAGGGGTGTGATGAGGGTGTGGAGGCGCTAATAATTTCACCTCCAGCTGTGAGGAGCTGAGAACAAGAGAAGAAGAAAAGTGGAGTATGTGGAAAGTGAGAGAGGGGTTGAGTTTGTGTGTGTGTGTGTGGAACTTGTGTGTTAGTATTGATCTACATGTGAAATGCACATACACAATTTTGCATTTTATAAAAGTGTGTGTGTGTGTGTGTGTGTGTTCCTGGTCTGATTATACAGTTGAAATGTTCTGAGTCTTTATTCAGAAATGAAGGCTCATGGGAGGTCCTGAATGTAACATGCTGAACCTAAAGTGTGTGTGTGTGTTCATTCCTGAGCAGGCTTTCTTCACTGTAGAATGTAGAGGCCACCTCAAAATGGGTTTGGCCATGAGGGAGCCGGAGAAAGAGAGCGTGTGGACGAGGGAGAAGAAGAAAGGCAAAATAAAAGGGCAGGAAATGATGGAGTGAAAGGAGAGAGAAATAGAGAGGGACCCAAAGGTTGGTGGCCATTCACTGGGCGAAAATAACCCCGTCTCTGAGCAGAAGCCCTCTCATTGCTGACTGGAGGCTGCAGTAATAGCCTCGTATATATTTAGCAGTGATCAGGGCAGGGTGTGTGGACGGGAGCACGGGGAAATTGGTGTGTCACGAGCAAAACTGCAGAATCAAATTTACACATTCTCTCTCCTTTACCACAAGTGTAGTCGCACGGCCGAGACGCGCTCGCTTTTGTAGCGCTACACTGGAGCTGTGATGCTCCTGTTCCTGATCAGTAGTGGATGCTGTTATTTATTACTGCGTTATGGGAAAATAAAGACCCGACACAATGCGCAATAAATATTAGTGCTTCATAGTGCTAACTGCGCTAATTGCGGAGTGATATGAAACCGTGAATCTGAACCACAAAACCTCGTTGCCATGGCAGCGGACGTTGTTCATCTGCCATGGACGTTATAAGAAAATAATGCCACAGCTCGGGACACCTTCCCATTCAAATTCATTGGAGTTCAAATGAGTTCTGGAGTGACACTTTGTAGATGACAGTAGATCGTACTGCGTCAGATGGGTGGGCTCTAGAACAAGCCCTGTAGAGAAACCGCACTTCGGAAAAAAGGATTCTTATATGGGTGTAAGAGTCATACAAATCCAGTCTAATAAGTGACTGCATGAATTCCATTAAAGTATGGTGTGTTTGTAATAGGTGTGTGTGTGTGTGTGTGTGTGTGTGTGTGCACATATATAAATGTTACAGTATTTGCATAATTGATGCAGTGCTGTGTAAAACTTTGTTGTTAATTCCCATTGATCTCAGCAGCGAGTGTCTTTTTGTAGCAAAAACACATCATTAGAATAAATGCATTTTGTGTGTAAAAAGTTTTGGGGGCTGGTTAGAACCGCATTTCCCACCTTATCATCCAAGTCTATTTCAAATCTATGGCAAACTGTGAAAATGGCTGAGCGTTTATATTTATATATTATATTTTCAGTACTGTATGTATTACTCTAGTCTAGTCTATACCTGTACTGTACTTATATTTTCAGTACTGTATGTATTACTCTAGTCTATACCTGTACTGTACTTATATTTTCAGTACTGTATGTATTACACTAGTCTAGTCTACACCTGTACTGTA
>JBBIGC010079027.1:0-10471 GCA_037576955.1 Lepidarchus adonis
ACACACACACACACACACACACACACACACACACACACACACATATATATATATATATATATATATATATAAATAAAATTCAATATAGATTTTGATTTTAGTTTCTGGTAAATAAGTATTATAATTATAGGTATAAGTACTACACTTAGGCTATGGTATCTCTTGCCAGAAGGCAGGAGGGAGAACAGTCCGTGACAGAGGTGAGTGATATACCTTATGATTTTGTCCAGGTCCTCAATGAGTGGCAGTGACACCTGATTTTCTCAGCTGCATTCACCACCTTCCTCAGTGATAATCTGTCTGAAAAGCTTCTAACTGCTTCAGTTTACATTTCTGTATATTATTTTATACAATCGCACTGGTCAAAAGTTTTAGAACACTCCATTTTCCCAATGTTTACTGGTCATTTAAGCAGTTCTGTTACAGTCAGTAACCTTAAATGGTACAAAGGTAAGTGTTTACAATAAATAAATACGTAAATAAGATGTTTAGGTCACCAAACACTGAAATAATATGCAAATTTTCATAGACAGCTACATTTTTGTAACTTTTGTGACTTATTTTAAATTTAAGGTTATTCGTTGTAACAGAACTGCTTATATTACCAGTAAACACTGGGAAAATGGCATGTTCTAAAACTTTTGAGCTGCAGCGGTTCAGACGTGTAATATCGTAAAAATTAGGATAAGGCTTTTAATTCTTACATGTTAAATCTTTATACATATATTTAACATATTTAATAAAACATTTTCAATTATTTCAAGTAGTATCAACAGCTTTGCGAGTTGAATTCTGAATTATTGATACAAAGATAGACTACAAACTTAACCAGCGCGCATTAGGGCTGCGTCCCAAATAACACACTGTCGCACTAAATGGCCCGTCATAAATAGTACACACCCATTTGAAACGCAGCGAGTAACGCAGTAGCCTATGTGAAGTGCAGAGTTGTGTGGTTTGGGACTGAGCTCGAGGGGACAAACAATGACGTCAGTCGAGAAGGAAGTAAGTTTGTGGGCGGGGGGAGCGGAAGATATCACCTGTTAGCGACGCCACTAAGTCCAGAGACTACACCGACGTCGTCGTTTCGTTATGGTACCTACGTTGGCCTTCGCGTACATTTTGTGTGTGGCTGCGGTGCTCGGCCAGCTGGAGAAGGGATGTCTGTGGGAAACTGAGGCGAACCAGGGGCTCGACCTGGAGTCTCTGAACGAGGGCGCGACCTACGTAGCTCACCTGCCGGAGGTGCACGAGGCCCCCGCCTGCCGAGGGGAGTGCTGCATGCGGGCGGACTGCCAACTCGCAATGATCGGTACACCGGCGGACGGGCCGCCCGAGTGCGTCCTGGTGAGCTGTATGAAAGAGGGTAAAGATGTTTGTGTTTTGACGCCGAGCACTCAGTTCAATGCGTTTAGGAAGATCCCAGGGATACAAGATGAAGACGAAACCCGTTCCTCCACCATCACCAACTCTACAGGTAAACACAGAGCAGCTCTGGGAAACATTGGGTGTAAATAAATAGTCTGAGACTTTAATTGACGGTTTTTCTATGGTGTGGAACCTCATTTTGTCGTGAAATCGTGTCCTTATGTCTCAGATGCTGTCAGCACTTCCGTGTTTACTAGTTAATGTTTAATGTACTAGTTAAGTATTTTGTTTTTAATATTATATTGTATCTTTAGCAATAGTTTAGTGACTTCTCTGTTCATACACACCATATGTTTTTATTCGACTGTTGAGTTGTGGACCCCTGCTGTAAGATACACCTGTTTTTCCACACAGTTTAATCCCCTTTACCTCTGAGCTAAAAAAATAGAATGCAAATTTGTTTAGGTAAACATAACAAATTGACTTGTCTGTGTAAATTTAATTAGATAATGTGATACTTGATATGTTAATGCTTTTAAAATTTCTATATGTCTATAATGGTTAATGATGTTGTTCTTGACCCTTTAAGCCATTTGTAATAATGCAGGCTTTTTTTTCAATAGTATACTGCAAAAGTGAGTACACCCCTCACATATTTATATTTTTTTATTATATATATTTATAGGCCAACACTGTAGATATGACACTGTGATACAATGTAAAGTAGTAAGTGTTCAGCTTGTATAACACTGTAAATTTGCTGTCCCCTCAAAATTACTCAACAAACAGCCATTAATGTCTAAACCTCTGACAACACCCCTAAGTGAAAATAGCCAAAGTATCAATATTTTGTGTGACCACCATTATTTTCCAGCAGGTTCCTCATAAAATATCTGATTTTAATTTTTTTTAAGCTTTTGGGGTTTAGATAAAGTGGTGTGATCATTGACATTTATTGAAGTAGATCAAACATCAGATTTCCCTCGACGTGACTATGAATGTGGTGTTTAAATCTTAAAATTGCACAGAGATCTCCCATTGGGCTGAGAAATGGCTTTTCCCAACGCCTTGGATTTGAGGAAAATAAGTTTGGTAGTTCATTTTTACACATGCTCATTAAACAACATGCTAGAATTGTAACAACAAATTATTTCTTGCTACACTGGCATGAAATGTTTTTTTTTCCCTCTGAGAATTACATTTGCACATGTACAATTTCATGTGTTTTAAAACAATTTAAAGTTTTAGATATTATGGTCTATCACGTAATAGGAGACCCTTTAATTTTTTTTATTCTAGTCTCAGCTAATGTGTGTAATTTACTTCAAAATAAGGAAATACTGCGAGCAGACTTATTCATCATTTTGGTGAAATAATGAATAGAATAACAACTTTTTAGGGTTTATGTTGCACTGTTTGTTATGCCCTCACACTGTTCTTTAATACCAGAATCCACCCAACTCAAACACCACCCCAGGTGTTCCACCCTTAGATTTTACAGTGTTAATGCATAAGCTGCTGAACAAAGTTAGACAGTCTGTTAGGCATGACTAATCCGAAGCTTGAATACGTGTGTGTACGTATGGAAACAAAAATGCAGCAGAACCACCTTTTTATGGATCATCTTGCCTTTACCTCACTGTCTTTTGTCTCGCAATTATTTTACAAACTTGTGATCATGGGTGAAATGACACAAGCTGTGGATGTAGGGCAACACATGTAAGGAAGTATTTATATATTTCATTGTAGGGAAATAGTGCTGACTTTTTTTGTTTATATTTTATGTTCTATTAGATATGGTTATATATTCTTTATATTTCTTTATAAGTTTAAAATATTTTTGCTCTATTTATTGTTAAGTTTTTTTAATGTCTTAAATTGCTTCTTGTTTTGTAATCTGAGGTCATGGGTGCTCGCAAAAGCATTTCACTACACATCATACTGTGTATGTGACAAATAAAATTTGAATTTTTGAATTTGACTGTGATAATCTGATGTGAAAGCAAACAGAAGGAACTGACTTCTTTCTATAGGCAGCTTGACTTTTTCCCACGGATTGAAAGTTGATAAAAGATGGTAAACAGTTGGATGATGATTAAACCCCCCCCCCCTTGCATTTCAGATTACTGCCATTTCCAAAAAGCTGTGGGTAACTGTCGTGCTGCCTTCCCCCGATTCTACTATGATGTTACTAACCAGACTTGTCAGCTGTTCACCTACGGAGGCTGTGGGGGCAACAACAACAGATTCCTTTCGCAGGATGAATGTGAAGCAGCATGTAATGGTGTAACAGGTAAATATTTGTAAGCTGTTCTCCATAATTTCAGGGGTTCTTGGCCAATACTGAGGAGCTGGATCAGGTGTGTGTGTGTGGGTGTGTGTGTATATATATATATATATAATATATATATAAAATATACATTTTTTTTCTTTTAATTTTATTGATCTCTATTTCTATTTACTTAATTTCCTATTTCTATCTGTATGGCCCACGGAGCACATCGGGTTACATTTCACTGCTGGTCATACTTGTATAACCTAGTATGTGACACACAAAGCATCTTGAATCTAAAAGAGCAGAGATGTGTATGAAATCATGTGTAAGACGCTTTAAATGACAAGAAAAATGCGCAGTGCAGGTGGTTGAAATGAGGGCATGACAAGTTTAAGAAAACTCATGAAATATGTGATATTTTAGTAAAGCTTTTATGTATTTAGGAGGCAGAATCACACTCCACACATAGTAAACTATATTAGGCTGCCATTTGAGAGGTGGGGGTGGCAGGGTTGAGGAAAACAAAGGACTAGAGCGAGAGCATGTAATTTGAGTAAGAACGCCACAGAAATTTTGTCCAGGTCAACAGTGCACTGATCCAGCACTTATGCTGTGGTGTGTGGGTGGATATTTGTTGGGGTCGCCTCTGAGTTTGTGATAGATACATAGTTAACTTCATGATGTGGTTAAGTTCCCTAAGATGCCTCCCGAGCCGTGCAAACCCAACAGTTCAGTTTAAGGGCTAGAAAGTAAACCCCACCCATTAAAGTTCATTTTGAACGTTAACAATGAAGTTGGACCTGTTTTATGCAATACTTTACGACTGGTTTCTCTCACGCTAACAAAGAATTGCTGTTGTCATGAGGGACACTGTGGTTCATGCGGTTTCTACTTGCGTCTGGCTGTTGAATAACCGGTTGGGTGACATTTGCTGAAAGTAGATTACTTCCTTGAGCCGAACTGGATTGTTTTTTGCACTCTTGGGAAAAATATTGAACTCATGCTGATAATCCATATTTGTATGTTAGAATTAAAAATTTCCATAACTATTAATTTAAATAAAACAGTGATTTCTGTGCTTGGAGGTTATGGGAGTGTGTGAATACTGTGAACTTTCATTATTCCCCATTATAATAATGCACAGAAACTGACTTTGATCTTAGGAGAATTAATTTTTCATTAATTTGACATAAAACATTATTTTTGGTTCTGTGTTTAGGTGATGTCATTGTTGACCAACTTTCTCCAACGTCCCAAAAGCGCAGAATGGCTGGACCTGAGAATATTAATGGTAATATATCTTGCCAGTTTGGGGTGCGTGATGTAAAAATGACATTTTGAAATGCGTCAGGATGTTTGTTTTTCTAGGGTTTGGTAAAATGGAGCAAATAAACAAGATCATTTAAAAAATACATTAATAAAATCTATGAACAATTCTTGATTCACTCTGCACTAAATCCAGTGGAATAAGACTACGCTTGCTCTGTTTGTTGAAGTGCACAGCGGTTTAATGATCATTAAACCGCAACATTAAGCATTGCATTTTTTGGGGCAATTTATCTAATTATGAATTATGGCTTCTGAATTTTCTCACTTGTCTATGTGTAGTCACTCATGTTTAATTTTGTTGTAATAATTAGATTTATTTATAGAGCACTTTTCAAACATCAGGATACAACTCAGTGCTTTATAATATACAGAAGTTCATATAATTTATTATACAGTACAGATGAAAAGAAAATGATGTTCTAGGCAGTTCAGGAGAAGATGATTTATGTCAAATGCTGAGCTTAAATCTAAAATAACTAGAACTGAAGCCCCGTTTTCATCAGCACTGACTCCGAGATCTTTACTATCTTTACTAAAGCTGTTTCAGCGCTGTGGCCTGACCCGTAGTGTGACTGCAGTTTACCTTGTATATTATTTATATTTAGCTATTCATTAGCCATTCTTTAGTACTGTATTTATTACAGCTACTTTTAGGGCTTCTGGGAAAAAGTTTGTTGTGAGCAGTTTATTCCAACATTTTAACATTTTAAGGTTTTTTTTTTTTTTTCCCCCTTCTATCAGTCATCACTTCTATGTTAACATTGATCTGATGGGATGTTGTGTGATGTGAGACTCCTGTATTTTATTTTGCGACAGTTAGTAAAATGAAGGGTTGATGGAGAGTGGTGACGTTTCCTGGCTGTCTTTAAGGTGTCCTGATGTCATTTCCTGTTCCAAAATGTGTAAAATATGCTAATCCTAGCCTGTAATATTTACATTGGTTTAATATAGGAGTAGTTACATTGTGGCAAAAAACTATTTGTAATGTAATGTAATACTTATTTGCCCCTCTGTATATAGACTTTTTTGCCCAAATAAGATCAGCTATTTTTATATATTTGTTTTCTTAATGTCGTGATTACTTCCTCAGATGCTGCTACTAAGAGTCCCCTGCCTGAAATGACCTCAGAGGAGTTTGCAGGTATTGTTTTTACATTAATTGTTAACATAATTATTTGTAATAAATAATCATCTTTTATATGAGACACACAATGACAAATTTTTTATTGCATTTTTTAGACATCTCTCAATTACAACATTCTTCCTTTTTATCTTTGCATTGCTTTTTAATAAATTAATGAATACATTTGTGGCACTATTCCTACTGGTTGTGTGATCTCTGAGACACATAAGCAAGGTTGATGGAGAGTGGTGACGTTTCCTGGCTGCCTTTAATGTGTCCTGATATCATTTCCTGTTCCAAAATGTGTAAAGTTTGCTAATCCTAGCCTGTAATTTTTACATTGGTTTGATATAGGAGTAGTTACAGTGGGGCAAAAAAAGTATTTGACAGCCAACGATTCTGCAGGTTGTCCCACTTAAAAAGATGAGTCTGTAATGTTCATCATAGATACACTTCAACTGTGAGAGACAGAATGTAAAAAAAATCCAGGAAATCACATTGTATTTAAATAATTAATTTGTATAATGGTGCAGAAAATAAGTATTTGGTCAATAACAAAAGTTCACCTTCTTAAAGAAGTAACGAGTTCTTGCTTGTTTGTAGGAGCTAAAAACCTATTTTCTGCACCATTATACAAATAAATTTATACAATGAGATTTCTTGGAGTTTTTTTTACATTCTGTCTCTCACAGTTGAAGTGAACCTATGATGAACATTACAGAGACTCTTATATTTTTAAGTGGGACAACTTGCAGATTCAGTGGCTGCCAAATAAGCTTTTGCCCCACTGTATTGTTTTTTGCCAGAATAGGATCAGCTATTTTTATACACGTTTTCTTAATGTCCCCTGCCTGAAATGACCTCAGAGAAGTTTGCAGGTATCATTTTTACATCAATTATTAGCATACTGTACTTATGTCTTCTTTTACATCTGATACACCATGACCAAAGGTTTGCATTTTTTAGACATATCTCAATGACAAATTCTTCCTTTTTATCTTTTATCTTTGCATTGCTTTTTAATGAAAAAAGGAATACATGTGTGTTGTTCCTACTGGTAGTAATGCCATCTGACTGTGTTATTTCCAGTGAAGTGTCAGGCCAAGCCGCAAGCCGGGCTCTGCAGGGCATCCATACCACGCTTCTACTACAACAGTGGCACCTGTCAGCAGTTCACTTATGGTGGATGTGGTGGCAACAAAAACAACTACAACTCAGCTGAAGAGTGCATGAACACCTGCACAGGTAGGCTACATTTAGTCATGTCGGTAAATTACAGCCTACTGCATGTTCAGGTTCTCTGAGGACCAAGGTGTTGCCATCAGGTTACTTACTTAATTTTACTCCTTTTCTTTGCAGTGAAGATTGTGGAGTCACAAACAGAGGATGATGAAGACAACAAGGATTACCAAGGTAACGTGTCTCCAGCAAATAATTAGTATCATTTGTTGCAATCACAATTAATCAGTTGAAATTGGTTATACAGTTTAAAAAGATATATGAAGTGCATGTTCCTGTTTAATAAAGAGAGAATTTGTGAGATCAGCTTCTGATTTTGGTCTGATTTTTAACAATGAGGTTTAAGCTACAGTTGACATTATACACTGCTCAAAAAATAAAGGGAACACATAAATTATAAGACATCCTAGATCTGAATGAATAAAATATTCTTTTTAAATATTTTGTTCTTTACATAGTTGAATGTGCTAACAACAAAATCACACAAAAATATCAATGGTAATCAATTTTATCAACCAATGGAGGTCTGGATTTGGAGTCACACTCAAAATGAAAGTGGAAAAACTCACCGCAGGCTGATCCAACTTTGATGTAATGTCCTTAAAACAAGTCAAAATGGGACTCAGTAGTGTGTGTGGCCTCCACATACCTGTATGACCTCCCTACAACGCCTGGGCATGCTCCTGATGAGGTGCCGGATGGTCTCCTAATGGATCTCTTCCCAGACCTGGACTAAAGCATCTGGAGCGAGACATGGATTCAGGTCTGGGGAACGGGTGGCCCAGTCTTGGTGTTTTCTAGCAAATGCCAAAATTTCTGCATAGTGTTGGGCTGTAAGCACCACCTCCACCTGTGGACATTGGGCCCTCATGACATCCTCATGGAATCTGTTTCTGACCGTTTGAGCAGACACATGCACATTTGTGGTCATTTTGCTAGGCTCTGGCAGTGCTCTTCTTATTCCTCCTTTCACAAAGGTGGAGGTAGTGGTCCTCCAAGTCTCCTGATGTACTGGCCTGTCTCCTGGTAGTGCCTCCATGCTCTGGACACAGCAAACCTTTTTGTCATCAATTTTCACATTGATGTGCCATCCTCGATGAGTTGTACTACCTGAGCCACTTGTGTGGGTTGTAGACGCCGTCTTCACTAGAGTGAAAGCACCGCCAGCATTCAAAAGTGCCCAAACATCAGCCAGAAAGCAGAGGAACTGAGAAGTGGTCTGTGGTCACCACCTGCAGAACCTACACTCCTTTATTGGGGATGTCTTGCTAATTCCCTTTAATTTCCACCTGTTGTCTATTCCAATTGCACAACAGCATGTGAAATTGATTGTAAGTCAGTGTTGCTTCCTAAGTGGACAGTTTGATTTCACAGAAGTGGGATTGACTTGGAGTTACATTGTGTTGTTTAAGTGTTCCCTTTATTTATTTATTTAGCTGTGTAGTTCCTCCCATAGGTGTTTAATGGGGTACAGGTCAGTCAGGTTCTTCCACACCCTTTCACCATACTGTCATTAAAGCAGGAGATTTGCTGCAATGCTGAAAGCACAAATCTTCTTTTCAAGTCAAGTTGCTCAACCCAAACCATAACAAAATTCTCATTATTTTTTTCTTTACCATACCTTACAGTTCACATGACAATATCTGTACTTACTTTACCCTTTACAATAACCGCAGCTTTAGCAGACCATACAAAGTGATGTGGAAGAGGTGGCATCATGTGTCTCAACTGTTTTTATAATGTGACTTTTGAGTTCATTGATAAAATGGTGCACTGATTATGGATTTTTTTTTATGGCCAAATTTAATAATTATGCTACTACTTTAGTGTAGCAGCGGAATTCAAATGCATGACGGTACACTATTTAACTCATCAAATTGCACCAAACTGGCCAAAATCATATATATATATATATATATATATATATATATTTATATATAATACATATACATACATATACATACACACACACACTGTCAAACCTCTTTAGCTCGCCCCTATTGGTCCAGACCCTAAATTTGGCAAGAGGTGGGGTTGGTGATCCTAATGAGGTAAATAACATGGAAGGAAATCTGTCTAGCAGCCTTTCAATGCGAGAGGTGGGTTTGATGAGATAACGGGGGCAAGCTAATGGAATTTGACTGTTTGTACAGAAATATATAATGTGCTGTAGAATGAGTCATTGAGCAGTGTTTTTTGTAATATTTGTGATCTGCAGAGACCTGCAATCCTCCTCCTGACTCCGGACTGTGCCGTGCAGCTTTCCCCATGTTCTTCTTTGAGGCCAGCACTCAGTCTTGCCAACCTTTCACATATGGTGGCTGCGGTGGCAACAAGAATCGCTATGAAACTGTGGAAGAATGCATGTCTAAATGTGCTGGGAAGGGTGGTAAGTAGTAGTGTTTAGTAGAATTTATATTGCAAATGAGAAGGGATACCTTTATCAGCCGAAGCACATCATATTCTCAAGAAAAAGCTGGGGCTTACAATGGGGCAAAAAAGTATTTGGCAGCCACCTATTCTGCAAGTTGTCCCACTTAATAAGATGAGAGAGGTCTGTAATGTTCATCATAGGTTCACTTCAACTGTCAGAGACAGAATGTTTAAAAAATCCAGGAAATCACATTGTATGATTTAAAAAAAAAAAAAAAGAATTTGCTTGTACAATGGTGCAGAAAATAAGTATTTGGTCAAAAACAAAAGTTCACCTCAATAATTTAATGTAACATTTGTTGGTCAAACGTTTCCTGTAGGTCTTCACCAGGGTTGCACACACTGTAGCTGGTATTTTCTTCCATGCGAGTCTTCTCATGAGCTGTGATGTTTTAGAGCTGTTGCTGTTGCTGCTGTTTTAGAACCTTGAAATGCTTTTTATGTAGACACTTCTTCTATGTCCGGGTTGTGTGTTTGGGATCATTGCCATGCTGGAAGATTCAGCCACATTTCATCTTCTATGCTCTCACTGATGGAAGCAGGTTTTTGCCCAAAATCTCACGATACATGGGCCACTTTCATCCTTTCCTTAATATGGATCAGTTATCTTGTCCCCTTTGCAGAAAAGCAGCCCCAAAACATAATGTTTCCACCCCCATGCTTCACAGTGGGTATGGTGTTCTTGGGATGCAACTCAGCATTCT